>MIEF01007204.1:0-205461 GCA_001870725.1 Taenia solium | reverse complement strand
ATCCATCCATCCATCCATCCATCCATCCATCCATCCATCCATCTACTCATCCTATCATCTTAGACTCAATCAAGACGGGAGCACAGATTTTTCATTTCAAGAATGAAGAGCTCCACATATGATTCCTTCTTTTCACTAGAGATGTCGAGCCATAGTTTGACGATGTTAACGGATCATCGCAGAGGTAGGCTGCAGCAGTGCTGAGAATGCCCAAAAATTCCGCGAAATCGAACCGCGCCTACTATAACTGCAATATTTTGAGGCAAATACGGTAAAAGTCTCAGGCACCCATAAGACAATCCCTCCAGATCGCGGTGCAGTTCAGAGAGCCACATGACCCGTGGAGTTCCTGACAATTTTTACCCTTTTGACCAGACAGCAGACGAGGAGCGTCAAACGTTACGCGATGGACATTTGGTCACCTATTCACCCTACACACCTCACGTTTCCTTTAGTTCGCAAACGTCCTTAACTGAAACTAAGCGTAGTTCTTCCCAACTACAACCACATCAGCTGCACTTGGACAGTTCTTTGGGACAGAATGCCTTCGCTAGCGGCGAGGATGCTCAAGTCTACACTAGCACGTGAAACATGTGAGTTGATGTACCAAGAGAGCTGAGAGGAAACTGGAAATGGCCCGTCTCGGTAGGCAGGTTAAAACCTGCTAATTTACTACTTTGACGCCGAAGCACACAAGAGTAAGTAACGGCATTCAGGACACACAGGCACGTACGTTCAAGCGTAAACACTGCGTTCGAGGTGCATGCAATTACGATTCCCGTGACCTCACCAGTGGATGATTTCAGGTCGAGCTAAATCCCAGCCCATTCCCCATGGCGCTCGAGATTTACTCAAGTCTAAACCGCCAGCTTTATCCTGTCCTTTCTCCAATTATTTATTTGACTACGACTAACAAGTAGCATTGAGGATAGAAATAAAACAAAGGAAAATCTGGCCAGTATTAGGGACCAACATTAAAGGGTTGGCAAACATTTCACATCCGGTGCGATTAAAATCTTGGAGACATAGGTTTGAGAAGACAGTATGGCACCTTCAGGAAGGGAGGAACGATGGCCGCCAGGCGCTTCCAACCAGCAAGTTGCAGAAGAACTCTAGAAAGAGAAAAGCTCAAATACCAAAAGCTCTCTCGACAAGTACTTCCCCCCTCACCACCTCCATTTAAACTCGAGTCGGCTACGTGACAACTACCAGGCTGCTGCTGCCTTCCGTGCGTCTTATTGGCTTTCATGAGACCAAAAAGTCCGCAATAAACCACCCATAACTAATCACCCTAAAGTCTAACTGCTAAAGTAAAAGAGCGTTATCCACTCTTACGCAACATAGAGGTCAACTGACACCACCCGCGTTCCGCAGCTCTCGATTTATCAAACAATGTGCACGAGCCTTTCAGCATCCACCAATAGACTTACTTGTAGGAGCGAAAACTAAGGGGAGAACGACCGTCAACGTCACGAATTCCAAGACTATTCGCCACGTCGGCAACAATGAAGACACGACCCGAACGAGCCAACAACTCCTCACGCTTTTCCATAGCAATAGCAGCAATAATCCGACCGGTGAGTTCTGGCGACTCCGCTACATCCGCAAAGACACCAAGTAGGAGGGAGAACAAAGTGCAAAACACATCATGCATCAGGGAAATATAGTTCGTAACCACGTACATTTAAAGGGAAAAGAAGAGAAGGATACGGGAAGAGGGGACACTTACATTGGGTTTTTATATCGAGAGGAAAGGAATCGCTGGAGTCTTTCAGGTAATCCAGCATCATTTCAGTACGTACTAAGCCCGGCCAAATGGAGATAACAGAGAGACTCTTATCACGTGATCGTAACTCCTGCGCCATGTCCGCTGTCATTCGATCACAAGCTGATTTGCCTAACAATGTGAAATGGGACAAACGTTCAATAAGCCATTCCCGCACATGCGAGAAGGAGACAATGTAACAAGAACACACCAACACCATAGACAACTGCAAAAAGATGACGAAGACCGCCAACAGAGGAGATATTAAAGATGAGACCAGGGCGAGCACGCTCAGAAGGCTTCACACCACCAGCACCATCCTCAGAGCCCTCGTCCAACTCGTTACGAGAAGCCAGCATCAAGCGAGCTGCAAGAACTGAGCAGATGTAATGGTTGCGGAGACCAACGCGGTTCACAGTGTCCCATATGGATGCTGGCGACTCGTCGGCACCAAGCTGCCAGAATGCTCGATTTTCCCTAGCAATCGTAGTAAGGACGCCTACACCAGAGTAAACATTGTTCACCAAAACGTCTAGACGACCGTTTTGTTCACGACGAATGCGAGAAAATAGATTTGCCACCTGCGAATCGTCTGCGTGATCCACCGCCACCGGAATGGCCACCTTGTGCAACACACAAAATGATAGTTGAGCAAATGGGAAAGGTAGCCTTCAAGGGGCAAGAAGTGGAATGCGGGCTTACTAAGTAGGAACTGGAAACTAGTGACAAGACTAACACAGAAAACCTACACCTCCTCTAGCAGTTATTTCAGCAGCGGTTTCCTCGAGACTGCCAGGGACGAAACCACCGGATTCATCCTTGGGTTTGAGAGTGCGAGCCGTAATATAGACTGTTGCGCCACATTCGCCCAAGCCTATCGCAATGCCACGTCCGATCCCTCTACTGGCACCAGTAACCAAACATACACATCCACGCAAATCAGTGAGCCTCGTTGCCATTCTCAACAAGGCTTAACAAAGCAAAAAATGAACACAAAATCTAAATAGCCAGCAAAAGCAGTACCCAATTTCTGACGGAGCGGAACTTACTCAACGTCCTTATAATTGATATATTAAAATAAAATCGATTATGTGCATCAAGATCGTGACGAGAGGTAGTGAAGAGCATTAAAACTTTGCGAAAATCCAAAAAAAGTTTAATTTTTTAAGATATTAGTTCACATTAAGTTGATTGTTGCTTGAAGAGATCTTGTATACATACATTAAAACGAGCATAATATGATTACCGGATTGGGACCTGCATACCAATAAGAGTCTACAAGAAATAATACGAATTCTTAGAAGCATAATATATTGAGCTCTTCTCCGGATTTGGGCTCAGAGTCCTCTCGTCTATCACCAAGTTCAATTTGCTTGCCCGTTTCGCACACAATAAAGGCATATTTAATCAACTCAATCATCGTAACGATAGCGTCGATAAGGTGATTAATATCCCTACCAGCAAAAAGGGTAACGGTTGTGTTCAAGGCACACTTTAGCTAAGTCGTATAGTTGGGGGGCGTGAGATGGTGGCAAGACAAGTTAGAGCAGATTGCAAACACCAACTGTGGCCTTGAGACGTCTGTACCAAGGCTAGCGAACCGACTCCAACCTGTTACACATTTTCGCTGCCTCGAGAGCCTCACCATGCGGATGGTGTGTGAGAAGGATGAAACCGTGCGAAATTTTAAATTTTGCCCTCCACCCTCGTCCTTTTCTTCCACTTCCGAGTTTGCTCGATGTGAAAGAAATTGCTTTTGAAGCATCGAGGAATAAAGACATATTTAGAAACAAACACTGGTGTTGGATATGCAACAGAATGTTGGGTCATTGGTCTTAGGGCGTAGATTGGTCCGGATGCCGGCCAGCCGGCTAGAACTATTTGGCCACTTAAAGTTACCAAAATCGGCAGTCCGAAAATCCAATTATTACATAGCCCCTCTCTTCTTTCGAGTGGCTCCCCGACGCTCCCATCGGTAGGCCTTTCGTGTCTGCCACCACAACGTAATTAGCGCTGCGAGAAGTGCCTACGAGCTAATCGTGCCAGTCATTGAATTTCAAGGGCATATATTCTCGCAGTGTCATCATTTCCTCGTAGTACTCGGTGAAGCAAAGCCGTATTTCTGACTTCTCCCCCCCTTCCATCGACTTTTGCTAATGTTACCTTTATGCTCTACCTATTCTTGCACAATGACAGGTGCCAGTGGCCATGAATGGACGAGGCAGTGCCATTTCCGATCACCCTTAACACCTTGCTCTCATCTGCTGCTGTGTTAATCACTCTGCAAGTGATAAAACCTTGAATAGAAACAATTAAATCTTTAAAAATAATACTGCAGTGTCAAATTGATCGCATTTTACGTGGTTGTTACTTAAAAGACTTCAGTAGTACACGAGGATATTGGACTTGGTAGAGTGCTAAGCACACTAGACCATACTGCTATGCGAAAGAATTTAACGATAGGAATATATCAAACTCCACACCCTAAAACAGACGCCTCTAAGCCATGAAGAGTGGTTGGAGTCTGCTCATTCTTACCACGTCATCACCTTTATCCACGCGATTTTGTGTGCATTCCTCTGCATTGCACGCAAGTGTTGGTAGAAACTGTGGCCTCTACTACCCTGCACTAATTAAATAAAAGAAATAGGATAGTTTCGGTAAACTACTTGAATGTGCACTCTAACTGCGATGCGAGGATAGCCACAGCAGGACCACATGAGTGCCCAAATCACCCGTTTGGGGTGTGATTCGGAAGATATCTGATCAGCGTTTAGTAATGTATGGTGGAGGCAGGGGCGTTTGTCGATGTATCAGTCATGTAGCACGCCATTATTGACGTACGCCACGGCGCATCAGTCAGTGGTTTTCAATCTTTCCAATGCCAACAGATGGGCTACTACTATACACCATCTTGGCTCCTCCAGGCTAGAGTAAGGATTGGTGGCATTAACACTCACACTGTCTTTTAGCTCGCATTTCCTTTGCTTACTTCTTCGCTCTCCTTCTGCAGTGTTGTCTTCCTTCTATGGGGTATTTCTACGGCTGACCAGTTCTAAAGGCAGAGAATTCGACAGACTAAAGCTCCGTCATTTGCTTAGACCCTGTGTTTTATAGGCGTCGTCAACAGTGCGCATCGTACTCATTCTTCCGGTTCGTCTGCTGCCAGTCCATGTACAGCATCCCATCATCCCCACGTCAGTATGTCACTGTCAGCATTTCTAAGCCTCACGCCTTCTGCGAAACAAACAGCAGTACTGGAGATCACACTGTGCAGCGAGTGCGTACCGCACGTCAGTTGCGTTGCCAATCAACGTTTGTTTGAAGGTGAACATCACGATTTCAGTCTATGACGTAAATCTTCTCGTCTAGAAAATACTAGCTGGCAATATTTTGAGGTCGGTCTAGCTCCAAATTTGAGGAAGTTTCTGTGATAGTTCTCTCCGATGCAGTCACTCTTACACCTGGTCCTCTTCAACGCAAAATGATTTGAATCAAGTTCATCTACCACTGCTGTCAACAGAAAGACCCAGGAAGCCATCTTGAGAGCCGCCTTGACATATGTTATTTGGGTTTAGACATTGCCACATCAGAGAAGGTATATTCTGTGCAAACTGAGGAATCTCTTTAGAAGATTGAGCCAGAGAGTATGTTTCAAAGGTGAGTTGTACCCTCTGCACAAAGTAGGAAGCACTGTTGGTGACGTAAAAGTCATGCGTCATGTAACGTTGGGCATCTGGAAAACAATCCCGTAAAATCTGGCTATTGATAACCTTGGGTGTTTCATCGCTTCCTGTCCTGCGCACTTCCCCAAATTCCTTTTACGGAAAAATATCTTATACAAGATCAAACCTAGAATTATAATATTGCATGGCGAAAATGGAGTTCTTGTTGTAGGAAACTCTACTTTCAAGTTTTCAGTAGACACTATCGGAGCTCGTGACACGGGAAGAAAGGCACATAACATTTAGCAGTCTAGTCCACCATAAATGTTCACATATGAAATGTGCTCTTACCTTGGCATTATACTATCGATTCGCACAGCTTTCACCCACTTGGTATTGTTGTTCGGCTGTGCCCGTTACCGACTCTCTCCTCGGTGTGGTAGATCCAATACTGTTGCACTAACAGGACATTCCGCTAATTCGGATGAAACTCAAGAAACAGCAGAAAAGTAGGATTTGGTAGTTAAGATATTGGAAGTTAAAGGGAGGGGGATATGGGGGATAGAAAGAGAGCGGAAGAGAAGAACTAGGCATAAGGTCTACTTTGTCTCGTGGACTTTCAATGAAAAGGTGGCACACCTTTCTATCATGCTGGCTCAGTTGAGGTTGATGGAAGGCAGGGAGAGGCTTCCACCATACTTCTAGACTTTTAGCACCGATTTTGATCAGGCGAGGAATGGCAGAGAGCAAACAAGGAAGGAAGGAAGACTACAGAAATTCTTCTCGTTGGTACGGAATCTAGTTGCCAGTATGTCTAAGTCGCTATGCTAGTAGTCTTTGGCGTATCGCGCCGAAAGGCATCGAAGAAAGGCGACACCATTACTGTCACTGGTATCGCTTACATCAAACTTCAGACCAAGCAACTTGTTGGTGGAACTTAGTCACAAAATAGGTTTTATAATCCGAAATGCCTTATCGGAGCAATGTAAATAGCGACAAGGCTGCATCGACCCACTACTATTAGAGAAGACACCGCACCAAGGAAGTGTCAATTTCAAACTAGGCGAAGAAGTCATGGTAATCTTTCTGCTCATTACTGCAACCTACTTCGAAACTCCTTGCCAATTCCGCATTTTTGCATCTTCATGGAGGTCCATGGCTTAGTTGGCCTACCTGAAAGTGGTGGAGCTATTTGCATTTCTTCCATCTGTTCTCACTCAGCTTTGAGATTTTGCTTGCCCCTTGACCTCAACGCCTGACATAGCCACTGTGGACTCCATCCCCTGGAGAGGGAATGTGTATCCATATCGCTAGTGCTTGATGTGGAAGAAAGCAGGTAGCCAGAAGTTATCCAACCACCGTCTCCCATCTACACAAAGCGCCTTCAAATATTCAGGGATTGCCTACTTCAATAGTCACGTCTTTGAGGTTTAGATAACTTCGGAGTCGCGACCTTTTGATTGCTGCCCTGAGAGAATGGCACTCTTCAACGGGAACTCGCCTTCTGTACCAAATTTTCAATCCCCGAACCCAGACAATCTCTTCGTGTGGATCAAGGAATGTCTTCTATTTGCTGGTCTTTATGTCCTAACTTTAAACTTCAAGGCACTGGTAAAGTAAATCTGGGTGATGTTGGAAGCTCTCGTACCCTCTAGTGGAGCACTACTGGTTCAAAATCCTTAATACCACTTTGTTGCACCATTGTCAACATGCATCCAGCAAGGGCCCTCTCCGTCAATTTAGACCGACGTCTTCATTTTGCATACTCGTTGAAATATTCGCCAATGGAAAAGTAGCGGTGAAGTCCACATCGAAACCGTCCACAGACTCATGGAGGCCGTTCTACAAGTTAGGCATTACGAAAAGGCCATCCATCCATATGGAATACCAAGCAAGTTCATTCTCCCCTCACCATTTATTCATTTAAATCAGACTCGTTGTGTGTTGACATGAGGGGCGAAGAAGACACCTACTGACGTAAACAACCAATGTGGGCACTCCGAACCTGAACAGTAACTCTCTACTTCCTTCACTTTTTATAAAACAAAGAACGAACCTTCCTACTCCCCGTCTCCAAATATTCAACGGAGGCTTGTAACTGGGAGAGCAATGTTTCTGGATGACATGGAAAAAGACCACCTTTGAGACAACTCTGTTATTTACTTGCCATCACCCTATCCTTGTCCCTAGTTCAAACATCATGCACACCATCCAGGGATGAATGAGAGGCTCCATACCCTGTCCAAAGTCGCGCCAAAACCACACCGAATCTGCAAGTGTGACGCACATGTAGTCCGAGCTACCGTTCGGCGACCGAAGCCCCGCGGATGAGGAAAAAGGAAAGCTGTTGTACATATCACCCCAGACCTCTAGCAACCCACTGAACCGAATGCACCATCGGCCTCCGACTAACGTTGAATCCCCTATACCGAGTAACCCCTACCCCCTCCAACTCTTCCGTACCATCAAACTTTGGATAACTCCACCCAAAACTGTCGTCAAACAGCTTACTCTGATTGACTAGAAGCACTTTCGAAATTGTCCGTCTTCGCTTGTTCCTTGCAGAGAACTCTACCCAATAATCCCGCCTGGCTTCCCGCTTATCCATGGAAATTGCAGAAAGTATCAAGGTGCAATATGAAAGACCCCCTAAATTTATACACAACAAAAAGTGCCTTTGTCTGAGCCACTAGCGCTGCTCGGCACCGGTGCTATCTGAAATTGAAAAAGAGGTGGAAAATAAATATAGGAAAGACAGAAGACTTTTATTTGAAAAGAATGACAGAGCTAACTCGGCAACCTAAACGTGGAAGATGGAGAGTCACTCAGGAGACTCCCCTCTTGTGCATTTTCCACAGAAATTACACTGAATGACGGGATTATCCAAAATTTGAATGAACTATTAGTCTTGGATGGTCATGATCGTGAAAAGGACCTTATGACCTTAATTGCATAAGTATACTTTAGTCTTAAATAATCGTTCAAAAGCAGGTAGCATCACTCCATCTTCTTTATCGTCAAAACAACGCACCCGACGCATCGATGGATTTCGTCGCCGGGCCTTCCTCAAACTTTTCTTCCACTTCTTTCTGCTCCTCCCTCAGCACCGCTCCTTCAGCTACAACAGGACTGGGAGACTTCGACTTGAAAGAAAAGTATAAGAATTAGAGAGACGTGGCAGGTAGAGAGCAGAAATGTAGTGAACAGAAAGGCATACCAACCTGAAGAACCTCGTCGCGAAGCGGAGTGGCCGAGCCAGACGAGGGTGCATTGTCCGCTTTCTTCCCCGCTTCAGTCCCCTCCTGGGCCGACTTCATGGCCGTCGTTGTAGCAGCTGCTGCCGGTACTGCCTCAGCAGATGATGTTTGCAGGGGAGAGAGCTCACGTTCTAACACCTCAAAAACGCCGCGAGAGATGTGTGTGCGCTGAAAGGCACACAGAGAATTAGTCGGGTCGTCAGTCCTCCTGTTGGCCTGCCAATCTACCTACCTGAGCAGAGGAGAAGTTGTCCACGTAACGACGGACTTGAGTGCGCAAGTTCGGCTCTCGCGTGAACACGGATTGCAGCTGTTGTGGTGGCAACTGAAGCAACACCTGGTAGCTCTGCGGCTGAGTCTTCACACAACAACGAATGAAGCCGTCCCACAGAACCTCGCTCTTCCACACCTACGAAACACGAGACAGCACAAATGCACACAATTCCATCTTCAGTGAGTGAATGATTCAATTAAATCAAAGGTGTGAGCGGGTAGTGGCTTAGGATAGGAGGATGGAAAGAGCGTACCTGTTTCTGGATAAGACGAAAGAGGACGTTGATGACGTAGCCGGTGAGGCGGGGATAGAGAGCTAATGCTTGCATAACGGTACGTAAAAAGAGTGTCGGCACCACTGGACGGTCCAGCAGTTGTCCGATCGCCGCCGACAAGCGCTCCTGGGTGTAGAGCGCACGCTCGGCGAAGCAGTGTAAACAGGCCTGAAGTATCACCCGGATCTCCACGTAGGGCTTCTCTGAGACAACAACAGCACGGTAAAGTGTAATGCTCATTCCTACTTATGCGTCAGGAGTAGATCAGTACGGATGAACATACTAGAGGGTTGTTCCAGGGTGGAATTTGGGTCTTTAACGAATTCGAGAAGATGGATGGCCACAAGAAGTTCTTCCGGTGTCACTGGCCCCACAACTGGAGGTTCTTTCGAGATCACTTTCGAAGAAACTTCTGGAGCGCGCGGATCTGGAGCCGGTTGGGTGGCCACACTGGCTGGAAATGCAAAGAGGAAATGCAATGCACGGCACTGTCAAGAGACAATGCTTCCTAAACAACCACCTATGTGTGTGTTATGACTCACCATGGAGAAGGCGACTAATAACCTCTTTAACGACCTTTTCATTGAGCTGCACCAGTTGCGGCAGCACCGCAATCACCTCCTGTTTGGTAAGACCCACAATCACCGGGATAAGGCAGCGCACATCGCGGATGCGCTCGCGATACAGCCGACGCACGCGTTCCACCAAAGCCGGTGGAGGCATAATGGGAACATTGAGAGAAACAGGCACGTGAGTGTGGGGGCTTGTTGGCCGCGTTGAAGCCTTCGTAATGGGGCCTGCGGAGGAGGGCGGGGATGGTGGTGACGGTGTTGATACACGAGCAAAGGCTGTTCTTGGATCAGTGAGAATATGGATCATGCGTGTGACGAGGGTCTCTGCCCCAGAGGGACAGTTGTCGAGTAGATGAAGAAGGTGTGGTGAGTGCAGACCAATTTCACAGATCTACCAGTGGAAGGAGGATAGAGACAATAAGAAATAGAAGGTATACAAGATTGCAAACACACGTGTGTGTGGGAACTTGCCGATGTGTCCATGAGACGAAGGAGGCACCGGCGCACGCTATCGCTAGCAGCGACATAAAGCTCTGCCAGACTAATAATCAATGCAAAGGGAATTAAAGACAACGAGGGTAGGAGAAAGAATGAATTGACGGCATCTCCAAATGGCATAAAATAAAAGCTGGTAGGCAATGGACTCACGTTAGAAGCAGTTTCCCCGGGTTCCTGGGCATGAGACCAAGGAATAGGTGAGCACAGAGTTGACACGTCTCGTCGGTCCACTGGGCAGTGAGGACCGGCGGTTTGGTGAGCAAATCCACAAACATTTCAGCCGTAGGCTGGGGCTGGAGGATGCGCTTCAGGCACTCAATTGCACGGTCCTGTTCGGGGAGAGAAAAGGACACGAAGAGTGACAGATGAGAACATGCGCAGTGGATGCAAAAGGATCCCTGCGGAATTCATGAGAACAGTTGCGAATAGATTCGGTTTTCATTCCTGATAATCAAGGATGGAGGGCAAGGGTGTAACCTTACCTCAACAAGTTTCTCCCATCGCGGGTGCGAATTAGCCAACTGACAGGTGGCTTTGAGAGCGGCCCTGCGAACGGTGGAATCCTCGCAGGCACAGAACCCCAAGAGGAGGTCCAACAATTCGTCGCGTCTCTGCGAAGGCCTCAACTCGATCAGCGAGCGAAGAACCTGCTCTCAGAAAACGAAAAATTGAGAAGGGAGAAGAGTGGAAGGAGGGCAAATAAGAGCTGTACCTGAATCGACATCCTACCACCTCACCTGAAATCCAAACGTAGCCTGTTCGGGAAGTGTGCAGTAGCGCTTCAGTACTCTGATCGCGTTCGCAGTCAGAAGCGGCGCCTCGAGCAACAATCGACCGAAATACCTACGATGCCGAAAAAAGACCCATTTATTGCAAATAAATACTCATCCCTGCAAAGCCTCGTTTCCGGTATCTCAATCAGCATTTTACTTGCAGTACCAAGAAAGTTTGGCAAACTGCCAAACAAGAGAGACCTGCACACGCATGCTGAACATAGCTTGAAGGCAAAGGAAACTTACGGGGACTTGACGCCGGAATTCACAAAACGAGTAAGAATTTCCGTTAGGAGAGCATCGTAGACAGTGAGGGTGCCGAAGTCCTGAAGCATGCCACCTCTACCCGAGGCTGCAGTGGTCGCCGCCGTCATCATCTTCAAGTCGCAATCTCCTTCATCCTCTTCAACTTCTTCGCACCCTACACGAGTGTCTCGCGTGTCTCCCACGGCCTCCACACCTTCGCGGGCTCGCAAAGCCATTAGCTGTCGGTGTGATTCTACTAGAAGTCGTCGGGCCTCGTCCGCACCCTCCCCTTCGTCGTCAATGTCGTCTTCGCCGCTGCATTCACCTTCCACGTCGTCTACCTCTACTTCGGTACTCGTCAGAGCATCTTCAAATGCGTCAGCAAGCCGAAAGCCGCGAAACGCGGTGTACTCGTGCATCAGAAGATTTGCCAGGAGTTCAAAACCCTCCTTTAGGTTTTCCATTGCATGAGTGATGAGAACTGAAGCAATGAACGATGGGAGTTTTCAGTGCTTTAAGAAACGACGCCCACCTTCTACCCTACCGTTTCCGCAACACTGCTGTACGTGTATAATAAGGCTGCTGCTGATCATACAATATCCAAGGCAAGCAAGCTTAAACGCTTTGCTGGAGACCTCAAAGTGGATTTGATTAAAATGCCTAGACTTGTGACTGCTAGCGTAATCACAGTCTTTGCACAAAGATGAGCAAAAAACGGGTCAAAAAGGTTGGCTAACATGGTTAACTAAAGACTTCAGATCTGATAACACGCAAATGTTGGACGAGTGGATGGATAGCATTCAAACAGGAACGTGGTGGAAAGAATTTCACTCAGTGTCGGAAGTTAAAGACATTAAAACAGAAGCCATACGTTGAACTGATGAGCAGGCTTCGAACTTGTTTAATGTAGTAGCTACATGCCATGACAACTGGTCAGTCACATTACCAGCCAGAGATAACGTGACAGGCTAAACAGGTACATTCCAAAGCTATGTGCGCCGCTTCTGACCAGTGGAAACTAACTAATGATAAGAAGAGAAAGGGGAGGGGGTGGATGAAAGAAGGATCCTTGCCGTTTTCGCCACTTACGAGGGTAGAGGTAACTCGTAGAGAGGCGTCTGCTGGGGGGTAGACGACAGAGGAGTTTGATTCGAGCCGTCTCACGGGGAACCATATCGGAGTGTGCGAATACCACCCTGGTGGATTCCTCTGCGACTGGACGACTGTGCGGAGCACACTCGAAGGTAAGGATGCGTGAGAAGGCATCTCGTGCCAGGCTCTGACGCAGCTGCACGGACAGGGGAACCACCACGGCATCGAGGGAGAAGGGTCGGGCCGGAGCAACACCTATGCGAGGTGGCGAAATAAAAGATTTTAAACATGGGTGGAAAAGTTTTAAGTGGAAAAATGGATGGATAGTTGAATGCGCGAGGAGGTGAAGGTATTCAAGATAGATAACTTCAATTAAATTGGTCCTGCTTGGTGAGGCAGTTTCAAGACAAATGTGTGGATAGTGTAAAGAAAGGATAGAAGGATCGGCATGAGAAAAATCCATGAAAAGACAGAGGGTCGAAAAACCAATATGGTGTGGATAAATAGATGGATGGGTCGATGGATAAATAGGTCAGAGAATATCACTAAGAACTCTACCAGTGGAGGGTAGTAAAGAAGCCGGTGCTAGGGAGGGACTGAAAGCCACAGGCGCCGATGCAGTGACCTCTCCCGTTGAAACTGCGCCCCGCACGACGCTGATGTTCATCGGCTTGGTAGTGTTATGCATTCTGGCTGCATGTTCCTTCATGAAGGCAGCTTCGTCATCCTCGTCGATCTTCTCGTTGTTTCGTCTGGCCAACTAAAGGAAATGAAAACTAATTATGAGTTTGGCTACATGAGAACGGTAAAAGTGCTTCATGTTGCTAATCCTGCTAGGTAAGTAGACTACTTTTGCAAGCATTAGGCTTGAAGGACAGATTCACGTTAGGAACGCCGATGACCTCATTTCCCTTGCGATATTTACAGAGCATTAGAGAAACTGGGA
This sequence comes from Taenia solium, assembly GCA_001870725.1. Classification (NCBI taxonomy): domain Eukaryota; kingdom Metazoa; phylum Platyhelminthes; class Cestoda; order Cyclophyllidea; family Taeniidae; genus Taenia; species Taenia solium. The sequence goes on along the minus strand of MIEF01007204.1, from coordinate 192,099 downwards.
ATAAACTCATACTACTTTTGACAAAAACGAGGATGAAAAGGGGGAGAGAGGGGAATCAAAAGAAAAGGGAGACACACCCTTAGAGCAGCCCTTCTGCTCACAGAATCTTCATCATCACCACCACCGCCAACACTACCGACCCCACTACCACCGCCGTCTTCGCCCCTTTCGGTGGCGCTATCTGCCATCAACTGACCAAGCAACGCGCGATTCTCACGATTCACTCCCTCCTCACCGGCTGCAGCGGTCACCCAGACGACAAGCTGAGCGGCCAGCAAACGAGCCAAGTGACGCACTTGAGTAGCGGTTCCAGCCGCAGCAATTGGTGTGTAAGTGGCATCGAACGCCGCCGGCATATGGGATGGAAGAGTGACCATGCTGAGGCACGCAAAGAAGGGAAGGTAATAGATATCTTCATCATCAACAGTCTACAGTATTACCCACTCATTCTCAATCACCTTAGGAGAACCAAGTCCGCCACGTTGGCGGTGGTCAGTTTTGGCACGAGGCGAGCGGTGATCTCCTCAATGCTGGGAATCGCCTCCTTGGTCGACGAGACGTTGGAGGTGGAGGCAGCGACAGAGGAGGAGCCAGAATCCATGCGAGGGCGTTTAGCAACCCTCACAGCTTTCCTTTCCCCTTCGTCATCATCTTCCTCCTCGTTTCCAAGGCTAGACTGCTTTCTAGACAATGAATCAATATGACTACGTTTGCTTGAGGATGGTGCGACCGGTGAATGTGGTGCCAATTTAATAGGAATGACGCCGGAAATCTGTAAAGAGGGAAGAGGACACAATCTTCGAGGATTTTTAAGAAGAAGGAAAAAGCTGAGGAAGGTATGAGGTGAGCAACCTCCTGTTGAGTAGCACCCAGATCCGTGAGAAGAATTATGATTCGACCTTGGTATCCCGCGTTGGTGGTAGAGTGCTGAAGGAGACAGAGGAGCGCCGATTTTAACTTCCTTCGCGCCGAATTGACTTGAGCCTGAGTGAAGTGTGGCGGGAGGTTTACTAAAAGGCAGAAGACAAAGCGTTTGTGCAGACCCAATTTCTGGAGAAGTGCAGAAGTTTACAAAACCACACCATGAATGGTTTCAAAGGACTGCACAGCCTCATTGCAGAACTGTGGACGTTGACGAGCAATGTTGCTAATGCTATCAATAAGAGCATCGAAAATCAAGCTAGTGACAACGGATCGAAGAGCGCCGTCGTCTCCGTGCATCAGTGGCAACTTTGTCAGGCCTGAGAAAAGTCGTTCCGCCTCATCTGATAAGCGTCGCGGACGAACGAGACAAATCCCCGGTAATGGATTGACCGAAGATGGCGCTGTACTGGCAGTAACGATGCTCTTCAGCAAGCTGTTAGGCAAGTCAGGAATTTGGTCTAGAGTGAGTTCTGTTGAGTTGGAAAGGCTCTCGGAATTTGGCGCTCGTCTAGACTGCTGTACAATTATAGCCTCAATGAATTTGATGATGTCCACGCGAGCAGCATCATTGAGATTAGCGCAGAGTTGTGTCAGAATACTGGGTGGGGGTGGAGTGACAGAACTGCCCGGCATAACCGACACAGAGGAGGGAAGAAGTAGGCGGATTATTTCATCTTTAAAGACAACGGCAGTACGAAAAGCCTCAAGGGAAGTGTCGGCTAAGGAACCGGACTTAATACCACCGCCGGTCATGGCTCCTGATTCGATGACTCCACACCTGACAGCACGTGTGAGGGACCGACTATATATCATTTTCATTGTTCCAATAATAGCTCGTATGATACCCGAAGACGGTGGATCAGAGTGGAGCGCCAAGCTGAATAAGTGAGACAAACAGGCAACGGATTTTACGATGAGGCTCCCGTCCAATAAGCTAAAAAGGAAATCGGTGGTACAGAAATTGGGTCAAAATAAGCCAAAGTGGTCCCATGGTAGTATTCTCACCATGTCTCTTCAATGAATTTTATGACGAATCGCCTCAACTCATTATTTGGATAGTGCTGGAAGGCAACGACTTCCTAAAGGGGCGATTAGTAACGCGAATAACTTCAACCTCAAAGAAGCTATCGAGCAAAGAACGATCGTAGTTGATTATCAATTCCTTAACTTGATGAAGACATTCCAGTTTTTCCCTTATATCGTTGGAGTACGTCGCCCTTCTAAGAATTCCTGCGACCCTGTCAAACTGACTGCCACCCATTATGAGGATGCAAGCTGGGCAGAGAAAAAAGGCACAAGCGCACCGACTTGATGACCTTGACTAATTATGAATATTCCATGTCAAAGTTATAATAAAATCATTAAATGCATTATTGAAATTATTTTATGAGGTATTAAAAAACATTTTTGGTTTAAAGGCTTTATGGCATTCATTGATTCTCAAAAAGGAAAAAGTTCTGACGTGGAATTTATGCGTTCAACCCCCAGGAGAGTAGCGTTCCGAGACTCCCCTTAAGGGAGAAGAAGGCATATTAATAAGGCAGAGTGTATATTCTATAACCAGAGGGCTTGGGGGCTGTTGGCACGGCCAGAAGGTCGGCCAACCGGCTAGTACCATATAGCCACCCAAGTGACCGAAACCGGCAGTTCGAACAAACAAAGTATTGCAGTGATACCGTGATAGTATTCTCACCATGTCTCTTCAATTAAACTCGATCCATCACGTGGCTGGAGGAAAAACAAGGCGCCCTACACTACTACCTAGGAAAGCAAAAGAATGCAAACCTAAGTTTAATAATAAAATAGTAGGCAAGGGACAAAACATTTAGCCTACATACTTTAAGCTTCCTGTCTTACGTCTTTATTAAATGCAGTTATTCAGTATCATGCCTGGCGTTTTCTGTTTAATAAAATCAAATTGTGTTAAATAAGGCTTATAAGACTTTTTGTGCTTTAAGATAAACTTTGTCAGTTTTTACTATTGCGAGTAATAGTCCAATCGTGCGAATGATGCTGCTGCTGCCTCTCGACCTTGAGTGACTTACAAAGTTAGCATTCTGGCCTTGCCGCTCGCGTTGGATGGATGCGGCTTGAAGATGCGCTTCTTGTTCCCTATCTTCGCATTCCGTGAAGAAGTATCTCCCACCCTGCAACTCTTCCGGCAAATTGATCTTGACAAAGATGGTCTTATCTCCAAAGAAGATGTTAAAATTTTTCTCAGACAATTCGACTTGAAACTGACCAAAAATAATTTAGATATCTTAGCCGAGGTAGGGCAGTGTGCCTAACGACCGGTTTTTTAATAGAAGTCTGTTTTAGAGTTTTCTTGAACGCTGTGGCGTTAAACATGATGGTCGCGTCAATGCTAAGCAGTTCGCTCACTATGTTCACGAACAGGATCGACATCTTTCGCCGATCTATGCCCAAATGGATCGAAACATGCAGGGCAAGGTTGACCTTTTGGATGTACAGGCCTACTTTATAAAACTTGGCATTCCAATCGAACCATCAGAGGCCAAGCGGCTCCTACGTCGCATCGATAAAAACAATAACGATTGTATTGAGTATGAAGAGTGGCGAAAGTTTCTCCTCTTTCTCCCAATTAGTGACCTTGCGAGTGTCACCCAATTTTGGCGTCATGGTGCGGTAAGTTTAGCGATTCACTTTTCCATTAACTCGTCTCTTTGTAATCCTCATCGTCAATAGAATGCTTTGGTCTGCCCTAGATTCTTGATTTATCGGTGGATCCCGTGGTTGCTATTCCCCAGTTTATGAAGCATGAACATTCTTTAAAACGTGACGTCCTGCAGCTGATTGCCGGTGGCACGGCCGGTGTTGTGTCCCGCACTTGTACTGCTCCGGTAGATCGATTAAAGGTCATGCGTCAGGTGTACGGCTACAAGCATAAGCAAAGTGGTTTTATTGAAAGTAAAGTGGTATAATTGTTAACGTGCTATTCAGCTTATCGATATATGCTGCGAGAGGGTGGTGTGTGGTCTCTGTGGCGCGGGAACTTCATAAATTCCATTAAAATCGCTCCTGAAACCGCGGTTAAGTATACCACATATGAACGGTACAAACGTTTTCTCATGGACATGGATGATGACGGGTTTTTCGATCGGCATCCTGTCATTACAAAATTCGCCTCTGGCTCATTGGCCGGTCTCACCGCTCAGTCTGTCGTCTATCCTGTGGAGGTGGGTTCTGTCATGCCTTTTTCCCCTTTTTTGGCTATATCCTGCTGTTGTCTGATCTACTGCACATTAGTCTAGTGCATTTGTTAATCAACAAAGTGAGGGTGTGGTTACCCCACCGAAGTACATTTCATCGTTCAGTGTACCGACATAATGAATTTCGGCTAGTTGGGCTTCAATTTCCATTGGGTAAACGATGCAAGGGAACAACTTGGCGGTAGTAACCGCCTATTGGTTATTACAACAGTATTGGGCCATTTAAGTCGAACAGTTTTGTCGGAGCGATTTGCAGCTTCTGTTAAAACTCACTTATTGCCTCCAAATTGGCATGGAATTCCTGCCATGAGGAGACCCAATCTAATATTGGTGTGGGATTGGACGATTCGCACGGGTAGAAAATGGCTCTTTAACAGGCTTTTATTAGCTTAACCCGAAACAAGCCGTGAAGAGCAAATGGGCTGGAGAGCTTTTTGCTTAATGTGAATTAAAAGCGGTAGGCGTTTCCTTGAAACATCTTTGTTGCCATAACGTTGCCACCTGATTCTTTTCCATTCTTTGCTGGTTTTATCCTACCTAACCGCCGGTAGCATGTTTTGGCCCTAAACCCGGTAATACTCCCGTTAGTGCGCTGTACTGTCGCTTGTGATAATTCTTGCACAATTTGTTGTACAATGGGACAGATGAAAATGCTCTACAAGCAATAGGGACTGAGGAAAGAGGACAATTTGATTAAAGCATTCAAAATGAGATTGAGATTGATTGCTCAGACACTCCGTCGCGGTGGGTGATGTTCCCTCAGTGGCTACGACAGGGGTCTATAGGCCATACTAACGAATCTGAATTAAATCCACGTTTTGATTAGCAAAAACGCCAAGGTTGGATTGATTATGTACAAACTATAATCACTCTCGACGGGGTCTTGTTTAGGTTTTCTTGCCATGATTCCAGGTCCTCAAGACTCGGATGTGCCTTCGAAAAACAGGACAGTACTCCTCTGTGGCAGACTGTGCTGCCCAGATCTACCGGGAGTTGGGCATCCGTGGCTTCTTCCGCGGTTATGGGGTTAATTTGGTTGGAATCATTCCCTACGCCGGCATTGAACTGGCTACTTACGAGGTAGGTACTCTTGTGCATCCATGTATACAGACGATCATTTTCCCTTTTATGTTTTCAGTGGCTGAAATCGGCTTATATTCATCGCTATATGAGCCATATTCTACGGCTATCACCCCGCGTCTTTCCCGATCCTAAGTGAGTTCTCTCCAACTATGCACTATGCTCAGTCGCCTCATTTGTTCATGCCATTCAAACGCTTTCCATTAGTCGTTTTCAAGAGGCTTCCAGCGTTCCTTGGCTCACACTAACTCTGTGTCAAATTCTAATCTCAACGTGAGTGCATTTCAGGTTTGCAGCGTTTCGCTGTTAACTTGTTCTCAATTCTCACGTCTTGCATTTGGAACGGCTTCCGACACCGCTTTGAGGTCATAGCAAAGGCATGAGCAGAAATTTGCGCGTCTTCAATAAACTGACATTCTCCAGGCTGTTGCGGTAGCTCACCTTTGAGGCCTTGACACTCCTCTGACCCGTCTCTAACGCCACGTATTCCTTTTGAATAGCTCACTTCTTCGTTACGAGGATGAGTCTGAGTTCGTTCAAAGCTATTTACGAGATCACGATTTGAAGACGGTGGTACACTCAGTCGTAGTTGTTTTCCAACTCTACAGCGCGACTTTATGCTATGGCTCTTTACCTGGAGGTATGCTAAATTATCTTGCATCCGTGCTCAGTCTATAAAGTTTGAATGGGGGGAATTAAGGTGGCAAACCTGTTCCACAGTGCACTAAAGGAGGTTGTATTTTTGCTGTGCTAGTTTCAATCGACACACTGTCACAGGTCACGCCTGACGCTTGGGCTAAAATTGATCTCCAAAGTCGAGATGTCTTATTGTTCTACTGTGACACCGATTCTCAGCAGTTCGACTGTGCTTTGAAAGTGCTAGTCACAGTTCTTTTAATTATTTCACGATTAAACTATCCCCTCGTGGCAAAGCATGTTTTAAGGAGTCGATACAGACGGAGCTTGGCTGTGGTTACAAGACCAGCTAGACCCTATTTTACCTAAGGTGCCGTGAAAACGGTCATTGTTTAAGGACGTGAGAGCTTAGGCCGTATCCTGGACGGAGATAATAGCTTAACACACGGTTAAGGTCACGCAGTAGCCGTTGGGCTTTGGGAGCGGCTTTGTTAAATGAAAAAACCAGTTCGGCCGTGTATCCATTTCAAGGTAGTACATTCCTCAGATTTTACTTGTCCGAAAGGTTTTTTATTTGTGAGCTTCGGAGATAGCAGGCGAAAGTGGTGAATGCGTATGAAGTGCGGGGGTGGTGTTTAATGCAGCCTCCCATGAATAAAAAAGTCTGCGAACCCACCGTTATTTGCATCCGTAGGCGACTCTAAGCACAGCGGTGCGGTACTGCAACGCTCTGAATGTCAGAGGACGAATGACCGCACTTTCCTCAGGGGCGATCCTGTCAACAGTGGTGCCGCTTCCATCTCACAGCACATGAGCTGGCATACGACTCGTCAAATGCAGAAAATAAAGTTGATTGTTCTATCTGAAGTCCTGACTAGCAAAGGATGAACCTGATGAGGAACCCCCTGGGACATTATGCAAGAATTATGTGTTTTCTCCCCTTACAGCAGCGCCAACCTCTACATCCATCCCCCTTCGCACATAATCCCTCTGGTTGCGGCCACCTCCTCGATGGTGGGCATTGTGGCGACCTATCCAGTGGCTCTGATCCGAGCCAAGATGCAGGCGGCTTTCTACTACAGCCCCAAACCGTCTGGTTCACAGCGGACAGGCGTAATAACCCAGCGCCCTGTCACTGTTCCTTCCCTGCTGCGAGCAATCTGGCATGACGATGGGCTGATCGGCCTCTACCGGGGGCTTGGGGCCAACCTCGTCAAGGTGTTACCTGCCACGGCTATCTCTATGCTCACCTATGAGACTATTCGTCGGGAGGTAAATTTGGGTCCTATGGGCTCTGGCTGATGCCTCGGTCTCATTATCATCTCAATGTACAGAAAACTTATCGTATTTTCCTCACTACTGCTAGTGAAAATGGAGAAAAAAAATCTGTTGTGCTATCCTTGTTTTGACTCCTTTTTAATTGCCTGTCTGAGGCGGTAGGACTTGGGTGATCCTCTCCTCCAACAGATTGGGATAATGGGAGGGCTAGGGCAAGCAACACTTTCTCACTTGCTTAAATTTTCTGGCCTAGTTTAAGTTGTTCGTATTTTTTGTGGAGAAACACCGCCTCCCCTGAGGGCGTGGAGCTGCGTGCCATTACGAAACAGTTTTAAAGTTCACGCAACGGTTTAGTTGGAAGGCTTTGAGCGTGACTACGAGATGACTATGAAACCTCGGGGAGGTTGAAAAAAAACTGGACGCACTGTCAGTCCGCCATTTGAGTGACCTTCTTGTGCTCAACTTAGGTGGTGGGGAATGCTGGAAGATTTATTTTACTGGGCAGAAAGTTTCCCCCCCCTCACCCCCCTCCGCACGTAGCAACAGCTGTTTCCATTGAAAGGCGTTGTCATGTTTTTTTTCTTTTTTTGGACAAGAGTAATGAAAGACTAGCAGCGGTCACCTCCCCTAGGTCAACTTTTTGACCAGCTGACATCTGGTCGCGTTTAATAGATGACTGCATAAAATGACGCATGGAATGCGGCTCCAGCGGTCTCAGTCATGCACAACACCCTCCCTCACCTTCAGTTTGCGACGACCCATCAATCTCCTGTGTTTATGAACGTTTTTTTTTTCTACTTTGTGAGAGCCAGGAACAAAAATTATGCAAGCGCTTTCATACACAGGGGAAAGTGTTGGGCTTGTGAAAAGACTTATGTCTTGCAGATTTCAATGGAGTTGATATTTTTTTAATGTGTTTTCTACATTGAGGCAAACGTGTGCTTAAGAAGTACCGCTTAGAATGCTACAATGTTCTAAAATGAACTTATTTGCCCGAGAGTAGAATGATTCGCTGTCGCAGAAGGAGGGCTTCCAGGACTCCGGTTAACGGTCGAGAAAATGATGGTATGACCTCTACCGAATCAATGTAGACTGCAAATTTTCGTTGGCTCCATCTATGACCCCAGTAAAAGTATGGCGGATTGACGTTTCGTACTTTTAAATGTAACTCCACTAGAAAGTGTCCTCGAAACAAAGAGTAATTAGGTGACTTTGCATACCACGTGATCATTTCGACTACCTAATCATTTGTGTGGTATAAATATTTATGCAGACCTCGTAATTGCAGGTGATAGTATTTAATACACCCTTTGTTTAAATGGGAGAATTTTATGACAAAGGGTTGCCTAAGTCATAAACTACTGGACCTCCATTTGTTGGGTGGACTGTAGCACTACCTCAACCCAACAATGCTTTTATCCTTTATATTGTGGGCTGACATACAGCTTTAACCCCCAAGAAACCTATTCTCGAGATGCAGCCTTTTGTGTTTATGTACACTGTGTGGCGATTTCGCTACGTGCTTAACCAATTTTAAAGAACATTATGTGCTCCAATCAGCACCGAGATACGCTCGCCAATCAGATCGCTGAAATGTAATTATTGACCAATCAGAGAGCTGAAACGAAGGGTATGGCTAACCTGGGATGCTTTACACTTGACAGCATGCAAACTACAGAGCCAGTCTGCCCAGCAGCTGAGTAAATGCTACCCTTGCTGAACACCTCAAGATGCAGACATTACTGGAAGAAAGCATTATATGATGCGGCATGCAAAGGATTCGCCATTTTGGTTGGCTTGGCTTTGCACTGGTGGACGGGAAGTTGGCTGCACCGGTCATGATTAATCCTTTGTGGGGGCGTTTTGAGTCCATCTGGAGTAAAGCCACTGCATTGTCCAGCCTTTAGGTGGGACGAGCTGTTTTTAATGTGCTTACACAAGAATCGCAAATTGTTTACACTAGCAATGGGACTAAGGTATGTGTTTTTTTTTTATTTACGCATTATCGTCCTGATAATTATTGTGTCGGGCACACATCTCCGCTATGTACGAAGTATAGTGGCCATCCTATCGAAGCGTATTCGTGGCTATGGCTAGAATTTTTCGGTCCTTCCGTAGGTGCATTCAAACCAGAGCCGGGGATTAGAAGAAACGGTAAGTGAATAGAGGTAAGACATTTGAATGCATCAATGTTCGGTAATCGCTCCTATCACGAGAACTCGAGATCAGGTTCATTAACATGAAGAGCTTATGAAAAGTTATAAAACCATTTAGGGAGACATGAAGTGCAGGCAAGACAGTCTCAAAATACTGGAACTGCAGCTTCTTAACTTCCATCATGAGAGTTAGTCACTTTGGGACCCTGGAAAGGGATACAGAGGCAAAGGCGATCAAGCACTAAGTAGTTTTTGCTAGAGTATGGAAGTTGCAGAAAAAATTTAAGGTCATATAGGGCTAGGTAGCGCATTAATTAAGCTGCTTGAGGCATTCACTGAGGTGTGGGTTGGGATTTGTGCCTATATGCTAGTGCTTTTATGTGATTGGGGTGCGGGAGGATACATCGCTCCCGTACTAAAGGCGAAAAGTAGTGAGACGTTGGATAAATTACCGTCAGTACAAACAGTTTGATTACGATTTACCGACCGATACCCAAGTGTGTAGATCTAAGGTTTTCTGGACGGAAATTACCACGACCGGCACTCAAGAAGCTCTAATGAAATTCTATGTAACCCTTTCTATTTCACAAGTGGGTAGCGTCCCGAGGCTCCCTTTAAGGTAAAAGAAGGCATAGTATTAGGGCAGAATATGTATTCTGGAAACAGAGGGCTTGGGGGCTGTTAGCACGCCCCGGAGGCCGACCAACCGGCTAGTACAATATGGCCACCCAAGTCACCGAAATCGGCAGTTCGAACAAAGTATTACCCAGCCCCTCTCTTCTTTTGAGCGTCGTTCCCGACGCTCCCCTTGGTTGGCCTCCCGTGTCAGCCATCACAACGTAATCAGTGCTGCGAGAAGCACCCATGGGCTACCCGTCTTAGTTATCGAGATTCGAGCGCATGTCTTCTTGTAGTGCCATCAATTCTGCGTAGCACTGGGTGCAGCAAAAGCGTATTTCTTAATCCTTTCTTCCCACGATAATGTGGAGCAATGAAAGATGGGGTACGAATCCAAGTTTTCGAATGGGTCGACGCACACACAACACATGCTGTGATTCCAGGCTTCTCTGATGCCGTAGAAGAAACGCAAGGGTATCGTAGAACTCTGAGCGAATGGGGCAATCGGGCCTCATAGGAACGGGATACATGTGATCCAAGTGTACAAAGCATGAAACGGTGATATCGAATGGCGTCCTGCACATTCTACATCTGAGAACAGGAGAGAGAGAGAGAGCTTGCAGAGGATGCTTGAACACAACGTCACTGATCCTCCTTGGCAGTTGCACTGGACTTAAGGTTCACGGCTAGTATCGCTTCAGTTGTTAATAGCTTCCTTGCAGAACACGAGGGCGAGGGAGATGCCGAAGCTGGATGTCGATCTCAGCCCTTCTGTTACGAGATACCTGAGGTTCTCCCATCCGTAGCACATGCACTTCTTTCACACCGCCAAAGTTTGCCAGAATCGGTATGGAGTGGGACAAAATCAATCGAAGTCGGGTCCGCTTTCCGCTGTCACCAATGTAGCGTCCCAAGACTCCCTTTAAGGTAAAAGAAGGCATAATATTGGGGCTGAATATATATTCCGGAAACAGAGGGCTCGGGGGCTGTTGGCACGGCCCAAAGGCCGTCCAATCGGCTGGTACAAGATGGCCACCCAAGCCACCGAAACCGGCAGTTCGAACAAACAAAATATTACAAGTGCATTGGAAGCCCTAATGTCTTTGCAGCACAGCCAATAACGGCTAAGTGGAGTAGAATGATCTAATTCATATTATGCTAATGGTCGGACACAAACATTAGATTCGCGAAAGGGCGATCAGGTCATACGATGGTGGCATGCTGTGCATGTTGCTTATACATCTGCCGGTAAAGAGAACGTTTCGATTGCATTAACACCGACCATTATCCACGAGGGGACAAGCCTTAAATACTTCCAAAGCCATACTGCTATCAGGGTTTGATTTAAGCGTTTAGAAAAATCGATGATTTGCGATGTTCAATCACTACAAGAAATGCATTAACCACCTAACAAATTTTTATTAATCATGGGTAAAACATTCGTAGTTAGGGTTAGAAATGATAACATAATCTGCTACGACATGACATTAAAAATTTTTCTAATAAACACAACAAAGCTAAGTAAACCTTTAAAACAACATCTGTTATTATAAGATTCAGCTGCGTTATAACTAACCAGTACTTACGCCCCCCAATTGAATGGTCTTCCTAGCTTTGCAGGATGGCAGATCCAATAACCGGGATTGGAATTGTTACCTCACTTTCAAGAGTTCCGAGCCACTATATGGCGGTAGACTAAGCTTTAAATTTGAAGTTTACTACTATTTTGATAACTTTGGTGTAATTCTACGCACGTGCACTACAAGTCTCGATTTTAACTGAGAGCTTGCGTTTACTTCAGGTAAAATGGACCAAAGACACCCACGAGGAAGCTGATTTTGGCAGAGAAAATATTTTGCGCAAGTCTTCTCGTTTTTTGGTTCTGGAGAAGATGCCATGTAGCAAGAGCTCTCCTTGTGATGTTCTTGTGGAACTCGCCATAGTTGCTAACAAAGATGGCGTTCCTCCCAATTTTACCCCAATCGAAAGGACACTGGACACACGTATGCTTCTCACGCTGATGCGGTTTTGGCTTTTTTCTTTCGGGTTCATTTGCGCGCTATTTTAATACATTCTTTCCTACTTTAGGTGAACGTTGCTTCAAAGGGAAATATTTGTGTGCTAAGTATGATACGTGGAAGCCGAATATGACAGCGGTGACGGATGTCGTTGTCTTCAAAAACTCCAGAGATGTCCTTAAAGGCCATGCCCTGGTCGGGTGGGTTTGGGCTTCGGGCCACTCAGTCCCATGGAAAACCACTTCTTTCACTTAGTACTTTTTAGTGAGTTGTCAGAGCAACGCATCTTGGCCTGTGTTTTGTCCAACCTTGGAAGCACTGCTTCTGTCAGGAAGAAGGCACCTGGACGGCCGCCTGAGGTGCCCCGGAAACCAATCATTTACAGTCGTGGGTTTCGTTTCTTTTCCAACTAATCATGTGTTTACCCTTACCATATCCTTTCTTGTATCAAGCTTATCGGCCCTTAGCTTCCAACCGTACATGCTTATGCTGCAAAAAAATGGTTAAAGTGTTTAACTTCCTGACTTAGTATGTGACGTGAAACCAAATTATGCCGTTTGTGCATATTAACAAAGTACTTTGCCCAAATGCACTTCAGTTCATCGTGTAATTACAAGTGTCCCTTTAACGAATACATTTTGCACAATGGTGTACGGATGAATGGTTGCGAAGCGGCGAAGCGATTGCCACTTCCTCTTGCTCATTTGTGCCTCTTTCTGATCCGGTTCTACTTGGTAGGATCAGCTGACAACAGAAAGCGCTACACTGTCAATTTTTAAAAAGCTTCATTTCTACAATTTGGGCGATCACTGCTTACTAGTTTCCATTTGGATTTAGGGTTTCTTCATATCTTGGCAAATGTTTGTTTGCAAGAATCTAAGAAGAAGTAGGGGATTTGGGCCGCGTTTTGGTTGGGTCTCACGCACAGGTTCCTCATCTTCACCTTTACAATTGATGTAGTAGATTTTGGAAGTAGGATTTGAATACAAATTTGCAGGTGTGCACTTGGATTCATTGCAAGAAGTACGCAGTATACATGTTAAATTACTTGTGTCTCGTTTTAGCTATGAGTGGTGTTCCCTTTGAACTCACAAGAGATTGCCGAGTTGGCGATTCGGATGATATCGTGAGTCCAGTTCCCTTCACGACTACTCTCTTGCCATGCTTCACTGTCCTGCTAATTTTCCTCTCAATCTCTTGCAGATGAGTCGTTATTCGGTCCATCCAAAATCGCGCGAAGCCATAGAGGATCAGGTACGCTTTGTGGAAGTGCCTCTGGTCCATGTGTAATTGATCTGAACTGAAAGTCATCTTTATTTGCTTCTAGTATTTTTTTGATTTCTCCTTGGAAAAGAGTCTGAAGGCGTCCTGAAAGAGATGGTCGTTGACGTGGATTCTAATATTACGCCCAGACACCTCTATCTTACTTTTCATTGACGTTTATTTTTTCTTGAAGATTATGAGCTTTATTGTGTCTTTCCTGGGTGTTGGTGGACGTTGGTGGCTGGCGGCAGGTTTGTTCGGGGGGGGGGGGGTTCATCCGGCGGGGGGGTTGTGTTCGATGTCTTAGGGTCGCAACGGGCACCGCGGTAGGGGCACCTGATCTGGGGTTACTGGTGGGGGGGACAGGGGGGTGCGTGGTGAGCGCGATGATCAAGTTTTGAAAGAGGTGGCATTATGTCCAATTTGGGAACATTTGAATAAGGTCGTCGTGTATTTACGATTTCGCTATCAGGACTGGTTGTTTTAACATGTTAACCTTTGCGCGCCGGGCTTGACCAGCTAGTTTGAATGGCTCAGGTGTCTTGGTGCTGCTTCCGCAAATTGTTTTGAGCATTCGTTTTGACCACTTTCATATTTTCCAAATTTTTGAGTCTATATATTCAAAAGTGAAGGCTATTAATAATTCCTTTCCCAGAGTTCTGACTTGGTGCGTAATTATGCGTTGTTGATTTATTGCATTCTGCCCCTCACAGGAAATCAGTGCTAGTCCTTTGAGGAGGACTTTTTGTTGTCAAACTCCTTTTGTATTGGGAAGGCTTGACTTTGGGCAGATTTGTCTTTGATAGGACTTTACTAAATATCGAATGGAGAAGATTTGGAATGGGGTATGTCTCTTTGTATTCGTCCATGCGCGGCTTAGATTTAAAACAGTTAGAAGTGCCCGTTTTGATTTAATAGTAAAACGATCTTTATGTTGACTCATCTTGCCCTATGTTGCAGTTTTTAGAGCAGTTACGTCCCCTATTACCAAGAAATGACAACGCAGTCATCGCGAAATTGACGCGGAAATTCGTCGCTACCTCCTTGGCATTCCAGCGCAATGCTCATACTGTGAAATTATTAAACCGCTACATTAATCGCATTCGCGCCTCCCCTTCCAAAGTCTACGTAATTCTTTTAGAACTGAAACGAAAATTAACAAAGTATGAGCCTTCTACAAATGAGGTTTGTTTTTTCTCAATTCCCATTGCCAAGGCACCCTTAATGCTATTGCGTGTAGCCCGTTTTTGAATCTCGAGTCTATTTCTGATCTATAAATGATTATTACATGCATCCATGTGATATTTAGGGCCCACAATTACATTTATCACATTTTTTCTCCATAGAACCGTTTACAGCCCGCAATAAGTTGCTGAGATTTTAGCGTTTGTAAATTTATTTGCTGGTTGATTGATGCTATGATTTGAGAATCCGCTCTTCTAGTTATGTTCCTCATTTTCCTTGTGGGACTCAATTTTACCGTTGATAAGTGAAGGTACCATGTTTCTGAAAATGAGTGCAATTGATTCATGAACAGAAGCGCAGGTTGCATAGAGGTAGCCGAGATGCAAATAATCAAAGGTGCTACCTATCTCGTTTGGCTTTTTTGCCTTAGCTATGGGGCTGCATTTTCGTTTCTAGATATGGTTCTTAATGCCTTTGCTGTCTGAAAACATTGCATGTGCACATTTTGACATAATGGCCTATTGGGGTTAAAACAGCAAAGTTTACAATGCGACTAGTTTTGCTAGGTGGAAAGGTGATATGCCCATTGAAATTTTCAGCCGTCGTCTACTGGGTCTTGTGTGCGCTGGCAAGACCCCTTCGAGTAGTTCTACCCTCACATTTTTTTCTAACATAATCCTGACAGTTGTCTCGTCGCAGTGATTATTTAACTACTTTCTAAAAAAAATTCGAAAGCGTGATCATTCCTTCAGACGAGGAAAATCCTGTACCTCGTTTACTGTTTTAAAATCCAATCCTCCAAGGGGGACGAATTGGTACATTAGTTGTCGGTGCTCTTGATGCTAGCCATGAGCGCATCGATGCCACAGAAACCATTCTCAACTGTCTTAAATCACTCCTTGAGCATGAAGAATTTGGTGAATCTGCTAAAAATCTCTATGATCTAATCTGGTGGTTTTTTCTCGTTGCCAGAATTCCCCACCGCTCTGGGATACCATTGACCTCTCGAAAAGTTCGCATGATATCCCCAAACGAAGAGTGGATTTCATCACTTTGACTGAGCCAAGCCCATCAGATTCAATCTCTCGTCGGTGCTCAGAGAAAGCCACGCTTTCAGAAATTTCTACGCCTAAAAAGCCAAAACACCCACGCGTTGACGAATTAACGATCTCTCTTGATGAATCACCGGAGGCCTCCGATACATCGGAACCGGAGTTGGTCAATTCGAGTGAGTCGTGGGGGAATGAGCTATTGCTTCCACTTTTCGGCAGGAAGAGAGCTTATTTACCAATCGTGCCATCAAGTTTCTTGAATTCGCAAAAATCTGGTTTGAAGTAGTTCATCCTTAGTATTATCCGATGTTAGGGTGGATCCAGGAGCTACTTGTTCATCAACCTCGCTAAGTTTCAAAGTCTTTTCGAAATGACAAATATCAATTAAACCTCGGGGAGGTGTGATGCTGAATTCCCGCAATTTTGTCATCAATGCAGTCGCAAAGGGCCATTCGCCAAGCACTTGCGTAGCATTATTTAATCTCCATAAAGTATTTCTGCACATTTAACTGCTCAGTATTAGTGAGGTGCTTTAGTTTAATCATTTTTGGTTCATTATCACCGTTTCCGATTGGAATGCCTTTACCACCCCAGTTCCATTTTTTTACATCATCTGTGTTGTTAACTCTTATAGACAGGAAGAGGAAGTCACTACCACAGCGGGAATCGAAGTCTCCCTCGCCATCGACTCCCCTCAAATTGCAAGCGTTGCAACGTCGGATGGAGGTACTGTGGTGGTTTCCTTTTTTAGAAGGGGTTCTATTGGCGCTTAAACCAAGCTTAGAATTGGTAGTTTCTACAAGGAAGAGAAAATGCAAATTAACTGTTATAAAAGCCGTTTTTTTCGTCTCTGAAGTACTTCTCAGCTGTGTTGGTACACCTTTCTTCGCTGTTTTACTATCACCTACGAAGGAGACTCCGCACCGAGGTCTGTCAGTAAGGCAGAACAATCTCAAAGATTGTTACGACTGTCTTTGTATAAGTGTGCCTTCAGCATTTGAAGTTATAAGTGTTCGTTGACTTTGATCTAGTGTCAGCGGTGGGGAGGTCATTCCATGCGTTCGAGGGGTGTTCGTTAATAAAAGAATGGACACTTGTGGTGTTCACTTTGAACCATAACCAATACAGCTTAGGTCTTCACCGACATTCACAAGTAACGCCGTCTTTGAAACTCTCATACCACCTAGTTGAATCTAATTGAGGGTGAAGCCATCCCAACGAGTAGACATTCACGGGATCGGGTTTTGCGTATGCATTGTCTCAGGAGACCTCCTTCATCATCAGGTGCTGTTGTGTGTGCACTTTTACCGTCAGGTTTGCCTACCATCACCGTCATGACGTGTTTTGACCTTAATTAGGCAGTAGAACAGAAATGACAGTGGCTGGTGCCTATGCTGATGCCATAGCAGCATTCCTTTCTATTGTATGGGCGCAACATCTTAGAATCTATATTTCGTTTCCACCTCTCAGAACTATTACCAGTTGAATCTGGCTTTCCTTGCGACCTTAACTATTATTAGGTGAGTAAAAGTACAAACTAGTTGGATCCGTCGGCGGGGGAAGCGTAGTCATCCAATCGGAGTGTGGCTTTCTGGGTGAAGGCAGTCCTTGTGAAAGAGTTGAAAAATAAGTATATCCACTGTTTAAACCATCATTGGATTAACCAAATTGCTGAACTTCTTAGTACAATTTTTCACCTCTACTGTCAATCTGCGCGTTATTTTGAATGTTTGTGTCTTCTTTTTCATGTGACCCATTAGAGAGGGGCGCTATTTGCGTTTTCTTGTAAGCCACGTACAATTTGAGTTTCCTTTTTTCTAAGTTGACTTTGTTTCTGCGTCACTGCAGTTCCTCTCGCGGGCGATTCGTCGGCTGGAGGAAGCAGAAATGGACGCAACGGAGCTAGATCAGGAGGAGTCGGCCTACCTGCGATTGGATGCTCTCAAGCGGGAGCATCTTGCAGTCTGGCGACAGTTCTGTCGCCTTCGTGGCATCTCCCGCCACGCTGGAAGTCTCACTCGTCTCCCCTTTCGATGCTCCGGTGTGTTGAATTGAATTTTGTGCATATTTTCGTATCGTTTCCTTTTTTTGAATTTGCAATTTGAATTGTTGTAGCTTTAGAGTGATACATGCTAAATACTGTTGCGTTTGACTTGAGTGTACTTCTCCACCATCGTCACACATATGTGACGCCCTGATTTTCTCAACCGACGCCGTGGTTTACGCACTGAAGGGGGGGGAAAGTAATCAAGATGGTTGTCTAAGGTTGATTTTGTTCCCGAAAATTTGGTAGTGAACGTGTAGAGTTGCTCTCTGTCCTGCTGTGATATTTGATCCGCCGTATGTTTATGCGCCCACCTTCATCGCCCAATTTTTCTTTGTTGACATCGTGATGTGTGTGGAGAAATAGCATGCAGTCCTGCGATGAAAAGTTGACCACCAAAACCTACTTACCAGACCGTTAGATTGGGGAATAGTTGTTATGCAGATCTCTTTTCCGAGCCCCGTCCTCGGACATTCCCTTTCTGCCTTGCGTTGGTCATCGCAACGCAGTGAGTTTTAAATTTTGCCCTCGAGCAAGGAGCGGCACCTATATGAGTCAGTGATTTATTGCTTTGACTGCATTGTATCTGAAGCTTTGCACTCTTTGTGCAATACATTGGGACGAGGTGAACTCACTGCCTTTGTACTGCTTAAGGCTGGACCCTGGCCCCTATTAAGTGTATTTCACATGCCAATGACCATTCGAGGGATCATCAGCTCAGCGGTTGCTTCATGGAACCAATATTCTGCACCTCTACCTCAGCACCTCCTGGTAGTCTGCGCGATGGCTGTTTGCTCAAGCAGAACATGGAAGGAGAAAAGTGCGGTCATACAATTTACATTTTTTTTCCCATAAACATTTCATTTGGCAAAAGGTTGAGGCAATTGCGTTGTCTCGATAAACCCTATCTAGGAAGTCTTCAATCATTCGTCTGCCTACAGTAATTTCTATATTTGAAACGCGACGTCCACTTCTCTTGGAGCGAGTTCTACCTACGTAGTGTTCCGAAGCATAAAAGGTGCCATAAATGCATTTCAAAGGAGGTGAACAATTTGCTGTCACCACAGAAACTTCGAAGAATAAAGACCTCAGGTAGCCAAATGTGTAACTAAGAGAAATGTTGCTTTGTTTTCAAGCCTTTGGGATGTGGTGGTCCACCTTGGTAGCGAGTGTGTCAAGGCGCATTTCAGAAGGCCTTGAACCTCTTTTCATTTGGGCACGGGCCTCTGCTAACCGTGGACTTTATTACCAATTCCTCTAGGCTGCCTTTTATTAGTCATACTTGGGGCCAAAACGGAAGATGGGTAAATGAGTCCAACCCTTGCCTCGTTCACCTCGAAATTTTCATCTCATTTTTCACAAAGGATCTCGTTTTCCGGTGATTAATCGAGCGGTGGAACGTCACGTGAACGCCTCTCACACCTTTCCTGACTACGCGGACATCTATAAGGTGGTGGAGGAAACCTCCACTCGCGAGAACCTCGGCCTGAGGTAAGTAACCTTCACCACTTTGTTTTGGGCTACTGGGAGTACATAGTCTAGTCTACACACCCTCAATAGAGATGGTAGGCAAAAGGTGCGGTGAGTGCGTGTATTTAATGGTGCGTGTTAATGAAGATCTCGTGATGTCAACGAATGCGCACAACCCGACCACCCGTGACTTTCTTGATCGCGATGACTTTGGTTCCAACCACGCAGCACAGCAGCCCTGACTTTCTGTTAGAGAGCACCTGTTCAACGCATAGAACAACCTTCTCGTCGTTAATGCTTGGTTCAGGTAGCCTCCGCCCTTTTGCAACTTTGACGGCTGTGTTGACGAAATGGAACAGATCGCACTGATCGAATTTTTTTGTCAAAAAGTTGCTTTGCTAATTTATCCTTCTCTTCTAGTGTTAGCGCAATCGAAACATTGGCTCGACAAATCTTCACCGATGTGGGTGCCACCTTGAAACATCGCCGTGAACGCCAGTTTAGGCACGATTTTGGTTGCCATCTCACTGACGAACAGGCCGTGTAAGTGACAACGCAAAACATCTCAGCTGTTTGAGTTACTCCCTTTTTGATAGGATAATACAGGGAACCAATGGAAACTTCCAGGGATCATATTTATAGGGGCATGGCGATCCGATTGGTTGTTTTGATGATTGGCCGAGGTGGTTTAAGGATGCTATTAGCTGCTTATTCATTTCCCTTTTTTTGTTTTACTGGCTTTAGGGTTGACGAAGATCCTGCGTTGCACAGTGCAGAATTGCGACGTCGTCTACTGGACAATAGGCGAATTGCCAAGTCTAACTTTGAATCCGTAAGTTTGTGATCACTTGCTTTTCTGGGCAAAGCAGTTTTTGATCTTGGGTGGTATTATGCTTTAGTACACACGTTAGCAACACCATATGTAAGCGACGTTCCGATTTCCTCATTCAAGGTTGAATGTCACAAATATGTAAAGTATTTTCTTTACCAGTTTATTGTGCCAAACAATGTGTTCCAAATTGCTTACCTGATATTGTCATCCGGCTCTTGAGCGTGTTAAATCTAACCTGATGGGGAGCCAATTTTCACTGAATCACTTTGTGCTACGTAGATCGGTTATTAGGTCTTGGATTTTGCGCTTCTCCATCCGAATTGAGAAATCACGATGCTCTTCTTCTAATCATTTTCGTGCATTGAATACAAGTGAGTAAGTCGAGTCGAGTCTTCCTATTTTGTATTCATAAGCTGAAATTAATCGTAGCGATACAGCACAGCACTTATGCAGCCATATTGTGCTTGGAGCAGTCCAGTCAAGTCCAACTAACACACTGTTAAACCACGTGTTAGTGCGGTTCACAGTGTAAGACTTAAAGGACTGCACCCTCTCACTCTGCAATAGATTAGCATATCGCAGTATCACCTGAACAATGGAAACGGCGTAGCCGTTCGTACTTGCAATTTCCACAATACGGAGCATCAAAGTAGTGGAAGAATGTGGAGGACTAAGTTCTGGTTTACCTTGAACAACCCTAGTTTGTATCGCTTTGGAGTCAAACGTGACGCAAATTACTCTGGTCAGACGTTTGCATTAATTCCATTGAGACTTATGCTCAATTTTAAGAAGTGTCGATTTTTAATGAGTACTTTGTTTGCTGAAGTTGCACGCTCATTCACTTTTCCTTTAGTTAATCAACAAATACTCACGGCTGCAAGAGGATCTAGAAAAGCGCGAAGCCTCACCTCAGTGTCAGAACGAAGAGCACCGCACCACACCAGTTGATCTGGATGCTGTCGAGTTTGTCGACATAACAGATGAGACAACCGGACCCCCTTTCGAAACCTCTTCAGGTTCACACTCCGAGGAGACGCCAATGCCTATAACTTTCCCGGACGCAATCATTGAATCCCCAGTGTTTATAGATGACTTGGATCTGGATGGAGAAGAGCATCATCTGCAGGCTCAGGTGGGAAGTGAGGAGGTGTCTCCAGCTAAGTGTCTTGGCGAACCTCCATCGACGATCACAATCAGTGATGATGAAGACGAGGTTGTATTTCGTGGATATCGGCCGCCACCCAAAGACTCCTCTACCGTACACACACTGATATCAGGAGACCAGATGACTCTGAGTCTGTCTAACGGTGGTAGTCTGGTAATATCCAGAACTCAGCGACACGTCCTTCAGGTCATTTCCCCTGTGGGGATGACTCAACAACAGCAACATGCGGCCTACCTGTTGTCACAACTACCACAATCGGCTATGAGGACTTTCATCAAGCGTCGAATTTAGTCGGTGGGGATGGGATTCCATTGTTTGTAAAGTTCAAGATGTCTCTATTGTTAGGATGCGTAAAATATGAAATGCGATGTACGTGGTTAATTGCGACTTTTATCACTAAATAAAGCTGGCGTAGCAGTGGACCTCGGCTTGGATCGTTTCTATGAAAAACGGGAATGGACATTAAGTTGTGTTTTGGAGAGAGAGACAACTTGAACATCTCGGTAACGGAGATGGTTATCAGGTAAAATGTCTCACAATTCAAAGAAAGCACCATCGAAACGGTGCACCAGTGTTGTGAGCACTGTCCACCGCGCCACGAGCGCAGGAGCAAATGAAAGAATAGCAGCATCGAGGCGGTTGACTGCTCCACTTCGGTGTGTTCATCATGCTACCATGACGCATTAGCAGGATGAGGTTGCAAGAGTATGATGGAAGCGTTGAGAATGAACTGGTGCTGTCACCTTATCTATCAGTACCTTCAATAACGCAGATAAGTTTATGTCCCATTCGTATTTATCAATTTTTGTTTTCATTTTAAAGTTTTGTGCATTGACAAGACCATAAAAGGTTCAAGTGAAAAAGAACAAATGAACAAACTTATTGTCATAATTTGCGTGTCTTCATGCATCCAAGGGTGTTCTTGCAATCTGTCCAGCCAACAACTGTGTCATCTCTCGGGCAATCTCCACCTCTGGCATGTCCACCTTGTAGCCACTTCTTGTATGCCTATCCGCAATCTCCACCATCTTTTCATATGCCTTCAGTGCTAAATTCAACTCTCCAATTCGATTTCTCGGGGACCCGGCTACAATCGTCTTGGAGTGCAGTCGCGCCGAGTAGAAGTGCGCCATCTACATCCACGAAGAAATATTGCGTATGTTGGAGGAGGAAGGAGAGAAAGCACGAGGGCCATTTAAATCAAACCGGAACCAGATTCTATGGATGTGAGAGTCTGGTACTATAATGGCGATTCGGTACTATTGTATGCCGAAATTCGTGGGGTGACAGACAACATTGATGTTGTGTGCGGTGACGAACGAAGTGATCTGTGAATAACAAAGAGCTGTGTTGAGGCATTTGAAGGTTGTGGAAGTTTCAAAATGGTCAGTTGTGTAACGATTGATGCGGAAAAATCTGCGAAATGTGTAACAACGTTGCAGAGAGGAGCGCCTCTTGCGCCTCAAATTGATTCTTGTCTTTTGTGGGCCCTAGAGTCCGGTTCGATTTGGGCACCCCATGCAGTATGCATTTAAGACCCTACCAAAACGTGTGGAAGCCACTCTTCCTCGTATAGGTCCGGTTCTCTCTGATCTGCCGGTGTTAGAAAGGAGTCTACCAGTTGCCTATACATGTTCAGAGCTCTCAGACCTAATCCATTCACCTTCTTCGCCAGCTTTGCTATGTCAGTAACAATATCGACGGGAGGTGAAGTCGGTGGTGGAGGTGGCCTTACTGCGGCTCTCTGGAAGAAGAAATGGAAGCAGGGGAAGTTAGTGTCCAAACTCAATCTCTGTCAAGTCAGCTAACCTTCATCTTCTCCTCATTCAAGTCTCGAAGAGCGGTTAGTGCCTCAGCACATTCGGACATGATGGTTCGGCAGGCCACCATATAATATCGGGGATTTAATTGAGCTAGCAGATTCTCCAGAAGATCAACTCGTCGTTTTTGCATGCAACACTAAAAGAGACCCACAGCTGAGGTGACATCTTTATTGCAACCACGGTTGGACTAAGATTTGTTGTGGTGGCTAGTTCAAGCAAAGTCTTATTTAGTATGCTTTGTCCATTTGAAATCAGATGGTCTATGGGGTCCGCCTGGAAGTTCAGTGTCAAATGGATGTCTGCATTTGAAGTAGCAAGAGATAAATTAAAATGATGAAGGGAAGAGGGTGGGTTGATTCTGTCTTGACCGCTCACTTGACAGCGGAGTCCTCAGCACTCAGGCAACGACAATGCCAAGGACAAGGCCAAAGGGAATTACGCACCTTACGAGCAAGATCCGCTTCAAAAGTTGCCAGGAAGCCGTATGCGCTGGCATGGGCTCTGATCAACTTAGTGGCTTCCGTGCAGTTTTCATCCAACGGATAGTAAAGTAGAGCTTCAGAAAGCGATCTGCAAGTCCATCGGAAGAGTCGTGCCGCGGACGGGTAGGCATTCGACACAGTTGAAAGTTCTGATATCACCGCTGTCAAGTCTACGCCTTGGGTGGGCTCACCGTAGGCTTCCTGCAATGCCCTCGTGGTGTCTTGATTGAAGAGATTGCCGTAGGGTGGTGCGGTGTCAACGGGTTCTGGATCGCTTGTAAATCCTACGGTGAATTAGAGGTAGGAAATAAAGGACAGCAGCTCAAGTTTATTGAGGCAAGTTGGTAAAGTGAAATACTCAAATTGTGGAAAATTTTGCTACAAACATGGACGAGGTGAGTGTAAAGAACAGCAAGGTTCTTCAATAATTTATGCAAGTATACGCTAGTTGAGTTAAAAATTATTAGCTTAGGAACGAGAGCATTATTTTACATATTTAAAAGGAGGGATCAAGATCTGCTTTAAAAAAATTCAACTGGCAAAATTTTATTCCAAACCAATTTTAGCTACTTTGTTATATGAGAATGGGATTTAAGTGGCGACTAGAAACCAACCACGCACCGCTTAGTTCTCAAGGTTACAACAGAGTGTCCTTTGGAAGTGGAATTTATTGTATTAACTTATTTCTTATGCCCATAGCGAAATGCAAAAATCATATCGCAGTTGGCTCATTTATTGTTTAAGGGTTGTTCATACGGATGCTTGATTTCCGAAATTTGATTTGTGTTTGAATTTGACCTTCCCCATACCGTGTCAACTTAGTAGGGGTGTTATTTTAACCAAATGGGCTAGCAGTATGTTTACTTACTCAAACCGAGTATGACCTTGCTTCCTCTCTCCAAAAGGCCAAGAGAATATTCTGCTGTCAGCCAGGAAATATCAGCCCACAATTTTGTACCACTTAGATCGTGGCTTATGCCGTCACTATCCACATTTTGAAAGTTCTCACAAGCCACTCTAAAGAGGAGTCAATGTACAACACGTTTTTAACAATTAAATCAGTCCTTTAGGTACTCACGTTTTTGCTGTCATCAGGCATTCTAACGCTTTACCGAAATCCCCGTTTTCCGCATAAAATTTGCTCAACGCTGCTGTGTTACTTGCCCAGTCCTTCGGATCAAATCGTTGAAGGCTACTTATAAGCCAATCAGATGGAGCAACCGCAACAGAATCGCTCTTATTTGCTCTGATCTCCTTCTGATTCGCAACGCCATACATTTTGAGGAGATCATCCACCACTGGTGCGAAGTGTATTTGTCGCTGTAGCGTTTCTCGACAGAACTCTGCTGCTTTTTGCTTTTCTGAATTGTTCTCATAAACCTAATTTCCACATCGACTTAGTTTTGAATGAGCATACTTACCTGAGCAAGCATAAATAAGGTAGTCGTATAGCCCGTTTCAAACATTGCTTCCTTTACGGGACAATTATGTTCGGGAAAAGAAGTCACTGTCGCAAGAGACTCCCAACACTCCGGCCCCTCGGTGCCATTAACCGTAAATTTAAATTTTTCGTAAATGCTCTTTGCTTTTTCAAGCCAAAACAGAGCTGATTGCTCCCCATTCTTAGCATCCACTTCAGTGGCAACGGCCATAGAGTTGTAGGTGTATTGCAGCAGACCAGCAAACTTGAGCAAATTTTCTATTCTTTCTAGGTCTATGCGAGATTCGCAAAATTTAACAACTTCTAGAAGCCGGTTTCTAGCCTCTACGCGCGGCTCTTCCGTTTCTATAAAGTTGTTTGCCAATTTCGCTGTAAAGAAGCCCCACAAAAGAGCAGCGTCAAGGTCGTTCGTTGAAAGAAGGGTCTTAGCTTTATCGGCTTCAGCAATGAGGATTCCCCGAATTTTGTATTTATTAGCGAAGACGACCGAGGAGTTCGAATCATTTGAAGGGGCTAATTCAAGTTGATGAAGCTCCTTAAACGATTCAGCAGCCCCAGCATAGAGGACGGCTACCTTTCCATCCATATTTTAGCCAACATGAATTTAAAAAGGGTGTACAAGTATACTGATGGACGAAAATTCTTGAGGCACTACCGGATATCAATTAAAGCCTACATAGAAACATGTACGCCATCAGAAAGCTACTTCGAAGTTATTTATAGATAATAGAGTCGGCATATAAGCAGATACCCAGAGCTTACAGACAGACGGCATACTCGAGGTCAATGAGCTGATTTTTGACTGATATTGCGCGCAATGGCAGAGTTGGTGGTGGTGACGACCTTGTACACCATTTCGTGCAATGAAACAAACTAGTCTCCTAGAGTTTCTATGCTTTTTAAAGCATAGGTGATAGCAAATATTATTTAGTGGTAAAAGATTTTGTGCAATAATTTCATTTATAACAGCATATGAATTTAATGAAATTTTTTACACGGCGCAAAGCTGTTAGTGCTTAATAATTCTAAGGGTCATGTGAGGTGTGAAAATAGTTGGTGATGTTTTATTTGAATGTATGCGATGCGAAAGCTAAATACATGTTGACGAAAATCATTTCTTCTGGTTTACCTTATAACACTGTGTCCCAGAACTTTGTTAATATTTGATGCTTGAAGTTTTAATGAACGGTATTCGTCAACTTTTTGAACTGTGTCGCTATTCAGAGTAGGTTTTTTACCTAGCACTTGCCTTTACCCCTCCAATTCCTTCGCACATTGGTTTTCTATTCAATATTATCATGGTTTGTTAAGACTGTGGAACATAGCCAAAAAGGATTAGTAATATTATGGTAAGAACTTGACCTAGGTTGGTAAACACTACTATTTGCTGACTAAATTTTTGTACCCTGACTGCAAAAATTATTGGCGGAAGCACACACGAAAAGAAGTAATAAAGCCAATCATTGCAATATTCAGTTATTGTCAGTAATTTTACTCTCGCTCTTAGCAAGATAGCAATTAAGAATTAGGGCAATGCTTTGTTATGAATTTGCTGTGGTAACTGTTTAAAATATATTCACTGCATACGTGGGCAGTGTCTTCTGCAAGTACTTAGTAGATGAATGGAATGCTGTTAAAAGGTCGGGTTGTAACAGAAAGTGGTTAAACCAGTGAGGAGAAGGAGATGCAAAATACTAGCTCTGTGGAGACTATCATTCATTAGATGGCTCTGCTTTTAAGGGAGCACTCTTATTGCTTTGCAAAGAGCATGCAAAATGCACACGTTGTGGAGCAATAAAGGTAGGATTTTCAATGTAAGATATTTGTGCATGGCAAAACCTGAAGTAATCATTTTTTAGCATTAAAGCAAGAATTTAAGAATTTGAAGCCTCGAGACATCAAAATTGGCAACAATTTGCAGGAGTATCCCTTAGTTACGCTAAAAAATGATTCCACGTCGAAGTCACCTTTTGGAAATCTGTTAAGCACTTAAAGATAAATGTGGAGTATCTCAGTGCTTAAGTAACCTAATGTAAAAGGTGCCAAGGGAAGGAATACGGATACGAGTTTATTAATCTCTGAGTAGGCAAAAGGCCTCTTATGTACACGAAAATGTATCTCTGGTTCTCTCTATACAGTATCGGAAGTGTAAAAGGGATTGACCCCTGCACATGGTGATGGAGATAAGTGAAGATTGTTCCATTTGGCTGGTGTGGTATGGGTTGAGATATCTTCCACTGGAGTGATTAGTGGTCTAAAAGTTAAAAAACTTATATATTGTCATTAACAAATTCAATTAGTTATGAGAAACGTGCCTTAGAGGCGGTACTGATTCAGTTCTCTGAACTCCTTACTCTGTCTACCATTTGGTCTACGCAATGGTGACATTTTTTTTTCCTGGTCCTCTGTTCATCTTTTAGACCAACTCACAGTACACTGACTGCTAGCAGGATACTACTTATAAACGCTGCACCTCCTGTCAGTAGTTGAGTCAACAGGAATCCAAAAATAGGGTTGCTGAAACCGTTGTGCCGTTTTCGGCTGCACCGAATTCGCACAATAGCTGCTAGTGCCCCATCACAATCTCATGACTGAGGCGAATTCGGTGAACATGGCAGAAACCGACAGTGAGCAGCACCGCATCGATAGTCAAGACAAGGAAGAAGAGGGTTAACGAAAGTTTTTACGTTTCACCTGAACCTTTTCAAACTTCTAAGATGTCCTTCATAGTCTAGACGTACGGGATTATGCTTGGAACCACCCTCTCGTGAGCCTCTATTGCCAATACTTTCAAAACTGGTTCAAATTATAAAGTCAGGAGAAACAAGCAAACAGGCATTGTAACTCACAGTGAAATTATGCCATCGCCGTGAATAACGGCAGTGATTTTGCCCTTTTGGCTTTTTGTGTCTCCATCAGTGAGGTAGTTTTGTAGGTGGTTTACCACCTCCATCAGCCCTGGTCTCCGTGATGTCTCCTGGTCCACACAACTGCTCAACATGCATCCAAGAAAATCATTTCCGAACCATCGCGCTATTAACGTCAATATGTTTTCGCGCAATCTAAGGGCCTCACCCCATTCCAGATGTCTCAAAATACGTCTGATTTTCTCCGACACATTGGAAGACGACGTTGCAGAGTTGTCAAGCATGCATCGTTGACAGAGGACCGATGCCAGGAGCAATTCGACTTGAAGCCAGCCTAAATTCTTCACCACTGTTGCAGCTGACATCAACATGGAATTGGTGGCTAAAGAATCTTCTGACCCTGATGACTTGAGATTCCGAATGATTGACTCGAAAACTCTGCTTGGTGAAGGTTCTATAGGTGGTTTCTAGACAAATAATACCATGCCAAAGTCGTTAGATGACAAACGCGGAGGAGGAGGAAGGGGTGAAAATCTACTCCATCATACCAGAATACTCGGAAGGAGGATATGCTGACCATCCTGAATAAGGAAAACCTTGCTGCGAGGGGACGAAGGTCTTACATCCATGAAATCCGCAAGACTTCGACCCACATCTGCACCTTCAATTTCACATCTACTGCCCTTTGACATGACTTCAGGAGGCCACGTCTTGAGTTGCACCTTGCAGCTGTAGTCAGAGGACACCAAGACACTGGAGGAGTCCAGTCGCTAGAACAGAAACAAAGATGTCCATCTGTTTAGCTGTTCCAACCTTTAAATGACTCTCGCCTACCCCTAAAACAATGAGGTAGTAAAGGCTGTTTTGCAACAATTTCTCCCACCAGTCTTCAACTCTCTGACCTCTTGAAGCAGCGTGAAGGGAGTTGTAAAGCACAGGCGATTGTTTCTGCCCAGGCGTTCCAAGTGCAAAGAGGAGATATGTCAATCCAGCGGATACAATAGTCCTCACTGTTCTTCGCACCGCTTGCCGCCTTCTTGGAATGGGTGGGATTCAAATCTGCCCACTGTACGAGTTAACAGAGTTAACTCGGTTTCAAGGCTGTGGAAGCCAACTTCTTATAACATTTGTGACATGGCATTTGAAGAGGACGCAATGTGCGGTCGGCGGTGCGCAATGTGCCACTGAAGAGCCCACTATTGCACTGTGGTATCTTCAAATGCTTCATTGCGCCGTGCTAATGTGTCTTTAGATGATAATGTTAAAGGAGGTATGACTGCCGCCATCATTTCATCGCCTCAAACAGGAGCACTGATGATCAAGGTGCCAGAAGTAACCTGATTCCCGTGATTGATGTGACATGGGTAGTGATAAATCGGGCATTATGTGGGGTTATAAAGTGGGAAGAGAGGGTAGTATTGGAGTTCGTGAATAACGCCTAGCTATTGCATGCATTGTAAAGATGGATTGACTATCTTTTTGTTCTTCACTTCCTACTCTCATGCCACGAAGAATCATCGTACATTCTTCACTGACCAATCGACCAACCGAATTGGGCGAGGAAGTGGTTTCCTTGTTCCGACCTTTACTGAGAGAGTAGACCCACTATTTGTGAATCCAAAACAAACCGTTCACACTCCTTTTTATGTATGGTTGACCTGTAGTGACGTTGTTGTTAAAACTTTGCAGGTCCGCCGACCCATTCTTGGACCTCAACCTCCCCCCCACCCCCCCCCCCCGACATGATACAATACATTACACCATAAAAGGTTTGTCAAATTCTTTTGTTGAGAAGCATTTGGGACTAGTGGATCATTTGAAGCCCAAGACTCCGTACCGCCAACCGTGTTTCGCACCCCACATACCACCAAATTGGCCGTGAAAGAACGTCAAATCGCAATTGTGGACGAAGGAGAAAGAAATGAAGTGCAGGGAGGGAGGAAAAGGTTAGGGATTTCCAGCCCTTGCCCTCTCAGCTCTTCAAATTTACCTGATTAAATATTCAGCAGACAATTCCACAGTCGTGCACGAGACAAAGGCGAATGGACTGATGGAAAACAAAGGCCAGACAGGGTCAGTGATCAGAAGGAGGAGACTCATTTCTCCCTTACCTTTACCTTGTTTAGTAAGAGCGGGACCCACATCAAACTCCCATCCTGTTGACGCTTGAGGCCCGGTCTTAAATCACTTTTAAAAAAAGCAAGGTATATAGCTATAGTGAACTGCGGATCATAATTTCCGAGTAATCCACGACAAGGATCGAATCCCTTCTCTTTTTGATTAAAAAACCATAAAGGTTGCTTTGGTTACCAAAGTTTTTATTCCTTTGAACCACATTTGTCTCACTTTTCTGTCAACAATTTTTAATAGCCTCTAGCCTAAAGGCAACATTTATATTTGGTATTTACTCGACTAAAGTCCCTTTTAAACACTACCCGAAGTGGAGCGAATTTATGGCTATCTATGAAACCTCAAAGGACTTTTCCACTTCCTTCATGGCAGGTCTTTTTGGCAAACTGAGGGAGATATTTTTAGCATTGGAGGTCCTACAAGTATAAATTAGCCTTTTTTGGGAGTCGGTTGGGGCCCTCGAAATGGCAGTGCTGTCAAACTTGCGCCTTTTGTGGCTGTCTAACAGACGAAGAAGTCCATCTTAATCCACAAGACACACTCACCTCGCTAAGTGATGAATAGGCGCAAAATAAGGGAATCCAAACCGCATAGGGAATGGACAAGTGGATTTGAAATGCGTGGCTTAATCTTCTCAGAGAGAAAATAAATAAGACGGGAGTAGAAGAGGCGGATCAGAGAGGGACGGGAGATCCGCACAGACAAGGCAGGCAGGAGATGAGTAGGCGACTCAAAAATTACCTACCGAATGCCACAAAATGTTTATGACAACCAGAAGTACCAGCGATGCCAATTAAAGCAAAGTGGGAGCTATAAAGCAAGTCTACATTTACAGCTCACGCTTTTACAGCCACCCATTTACAGACCTCACACGGAAGTTTGATCTTCCATTTCACAGCCCCATAGCTAGTTAGGCAATATGGTCTCCCGTAGTTTCTGGTCTTTAACTTGCATACATAATTGTATTATTAGTTTTACCTCAGCATTTTTTCTCTTGATGCTCCACAGGCTTCTTTAAGTGCTCAAAAACGCTCCTGAAAAACCGTCAGAATGGCACCTACCAAATTGTCGATGGAAAGGGAGACGAGGAAGGCGAAAGCGGAGGCGATTTGATGAAGCATGTGGAAGACCGTCTTTGTGGACAGTAATGGTGAACGAGGCCAACTTGGGCTCTTTCTGTGCTCCTCACTGACCTCGAATCGCCCTATTTCCTAAATTGGTAAAAAAACATTTGTCTCGACACGTACTACTTACAAATATATGGGCAGTCCATAGGAAAGTAAAATTTGCATCATTTAGTTTAGAGAGCAATTGGATACTTTTTTAAAATTTCATAACGCCTCATTTTATGAGCAGATTGTTACCGTGACCCCTAAAATGTTTCCCTTCCATTTTCCAGAGGTTTAAACCATCGAGGATAATTCCGGGCCCACTTAAATCGCCGCGCTCTTGCCTGCATCCTTCCGATCGGCTGGAATTGCATACAGGTGCACTTAAAGCATGGTACTTATTACTATACCGCCAAGATTAATCAGGTGTTATAAATGAGAGGGACTAAAAGCTATCAATTATCGCTGGCGTCCTCCAATAGTAACCAGTTGACTCGGGTGAACGTGTAATGCCGCCGTGTTTATGTCCGCAAAAAATAAAGATGTCTGCATCGGAATTGTGTTTATTAACTGGAACCCACATAAAGTCCGGACTTACTCGGAAAAGCACTAGTTTGTGGTATCGTTCTTTGGTGTAAGCCAGTAACTACCATGCATGTGAGGCAGTTTAAACAGGCAACGAAAAAAAAGGTGAAAGGGGATGATGAGCAACAAGTTGCGCTGTAGTAGCATTGCATTATTGTTCCCATGTAAAACTTTCTGCCACTGCCCTGTGTTGTGGGACACTGCGTTCTTAAGGGGGGGAGAGAGAGTGTTTTGTCGCCTACTTTTTATATCAGCATAAACACTTGTCATAGTGGCGGACTCTAGGCTCACAGGAATGGCTAAGCATAAATAGGAGAAAAGTTTGGCCCTTCGAAGGTGAGGGCTAGGCCATGATTAGAAGGTTGCGAACAAAAAGGCATCCAATTCGAATTGGGAGAACATACAGGATGAAAAAAATAGAGAATAGACGAATCTGTCCGTTACTCGGCTAATGAAAGTGTAAGCGTTAGTAGTGTGTTTAGAGCGGCTGCAGATGCGACTGACAGAGCGATGACACGAACGCTTGATACCGAATTGTCATCTTGAAAACCGCAACGCCACTGTTGAGGCCGACCCAGGTAAACGTTCCGATTTCTTCACCTAAGCACCACTTCCATGGACACAAGAGACTCGGCTGTTAAGAAGAGCCCGGACACAGTGGATTGAGAACACTATGAAGAATAGCAAATAAAATCCAGTGGTATGCAGAATTCGCCCGCTTAGGGGTACTACTTCTCAAGTTAAACCCCTTTCACTGCGGCTCAACTTATGCAATTAATGCCTATCACCTTCAAATCTAGTCCTAATGGACGGATCAGCGATACCACACATACGAAAAAAGTGGGTGAAAGAAGAGGCTATTTCGTAAGAGAGTGCCAGTTTTAACTTTATGTAAGAATGTACAGTCTTGTTTGTGGAAAGTCACCTCTTCTTAAATACGGAACGAAGAGCTAAATGCGAATGAAAGTAGAAATATTTTAGCCTGTAGTGTCAAAATACCATAAAATAGAAATTTTTCTGTACTGTAGGTAACCAGTGCTTGCTTATGTGTATGTTTATTACCTAGCCTCACCAATTTCCAAGCATTGCATTACACTGCACAAGATGATGGTCAAGGGCGCACGAGGGCCCTAGAAACCCTCGGTTTATGCGTCCCTACAGCTTAAACCATCACAGCACCTGCTTTCATGTATGAGGCCCGGACATAGTAGATGGCTTGTTGTCCACCTGCATGAAGCTCACCCATCGTCACCACAAACTCAGTATCTAGAGTCTTCGCTAAAGTATAATTTATTAAAAAAACACTGAGGGGCTGGAAGACCATGGGTATGGCACTTCAAACATACTGCTTAAAAAGAAATGCAGAGGGCGATGCCATCAGTGTGTGACCTTGACAAATACTGATTCGTTTTCGTGCTCTAATGATGTTCCTTAGTGGAAACTAGATTAGGAATGTTGCGGGTTTCTTTGAAGGGGGCGCCAAGAAAGTGTTTGAGGTCAACAGCCCGAAGCATTATCCTAGAAACTCAGGGCTTGTCTATTTAAACAAATTTGGAGTAGATATTCTTGTTTACAGAGATCAAATATGGTGTTTTGTAAAGGCTAATAGAATTCAAGTGAATTACTTCTTCCTAAACAAGGACGTTTTTCGAGCCTATTATTCGCTTTAAAATCAATTCGCCTATAATTACTAATCTTTTCAAACCAACCCTTTTTGGGGATAAAAAGTAAGTTGGTTAGCAAAACAACTCTAGGTTAGAAGATTTGTGCAAGCGAATGTCCATTGTAAATGAGCCAGTCAGCATCATTTGCTTTGTAAGCAGTTTTAATCTACCCACCTCAGGATGATACATGTAGTGAAGCATTAGAATCGACGTAAATGGGAGAGGCTTTTCGAGAGCTAGCAGTTTGCTCCCAACCTCGGTTGCAATCGCTTCAAATAGGAAAATAAAAATGCCAAGTTTACTGTCTCGCACTCCCCACTATGCTCTGTATGAGGGGACTATTTCGCCAATGCAAATCAACCAGATCGGTAAATGAAGACAGTAGTGAAATCCAAGTCCATCACTTCAAATGCTAAAAAATTTCACTCAAGACGATGATTGATTGTTGACTGCGGTCATTTGGAACATGAGAAATGGGTTTCCTTGCAATAAAATGAACAAATAAAGCACCTAGCTGTGGACGCACTTGCGTGATACCCATAGAAATCGTTTGTGGTGTAGGGAGCGACTTTTCGCCTTCATCAAGATCGCATCACTAACTGGAAGCAGGCTTCTTTGTGCCTCCTTCTCAGGGTCTGTAAGGCGCCAAGAAAGAGTCTCGAATGGACACGGTGGGGCGATGAATGTGTTCAGTACCGAGTGGGTTATTATAAAAGTCCAAGATAACCTGACAAACACACGATTTTTTAATGCAAGGCACTTTGGAGCAGCAACGAATGAAAAACCGTCGAGATATAAAATGGTTATAGTTGGTGAGCATCGATACAAAAATGGGTGACCCCTAAACTGAAATCGTGCATGTTTTGAATGTTATAAAGAAACGTGCGTTTTTCCTCTTGATTTTTACGCCTCGGAGCACACCCTTGTGAACCGCGGACTAATGTAAGTGTACATGTTCAATGGCTGTAGCTTCACTGTCAAGAGCAGATCCATGTGAAGAGTATGACCAAATGCGAGACTTACTCGACAAATACGCCCAACCGATGGCTTATGTTGGCAGTTTTGACTTTTCGATATTTCTAAGTGGTCCACGAAAAATTAAAAACACTTAGGCGAATGTCTACTACTT
Organism: Taenia solium; assembly: GCA_001870725.1. Classification (NCBI taxonomy): domain Eukaryota; kingdom Metazoa; phylum Platyhelminthes; class Cestoda; order Cyclophyllidea; family Taeniidae; genus Taenia; species Taenia solium. Next base: position 157,918 of record MIEF01007204.1, on the reverse strand, counting down.
GGTCAAGTATACTTTATGCATTGATTTTAAGTATTAAAAGGAGCTTCGTAGCCAAAACTACCTTGCTCACAACACGAGTCGTCAGATACCTTGGTTTTCACCTTGATAGTATATGTCAAACTTCCTTCACTACGATCCCTCTTAAGCTTTGGTATCCAAGCCATGGTATCCAACTTGCACCAACTGTTCACAATTCCGAGCCTTCGACCACCATTACTCTGCCTTCACTAGTGCCACGCGAGGAATGTGTGATCCTTGTGCAACTTCTCCAAACGGCATATCATGCCTAAACAGGCAGCCAGGATCCAGCAAGGGCATCGCCTATTAAATGCTTCTTCGCAGAAATGAAACCATCAAGGATGAGTTTGTCACAACTGTCTTTAAATCATTTATGCTACTCGGGGGTTGCACTACAAAGCAGCTGAACGCTCTCACACTAGTAGACACCTCCGAATTCGGGTGCAGGCCTTCCTCGCCATTACAAAGCAATCCATGGACACGCTTTTGCCACCACCATTATTTATTGCAGCCTCAATCAAAGGCGTGCCTTTCGACGTGCGGTCGGACCGGGAGTCGGATACTGGTAAATTCAACACGCAGAATTTTCTGTTGATAAAGCTGAAAGTTTAATGATTATTATTGTTATTATATCCCCAACTCACCGAGATTAGGAACTTATCGAGTCTGCCCAGGGCCATGAAGTCATAGACGAGGAGATGAGGCTCCACCGCCTTCAGGAGACCATGGCATAAGACAACTCGTGGGTGTCTAATGCTCGCGGCGATTTCAGCAACCTTGATGGCAGCGGTGGGTAGGGCAGGACGAAGAAAAACTTTTCTGGCTGGTAGTGCGTTATTCTCTGAAGGAGGCGATGGTTTCAGCAGTCCTAAAAACGTCTCTCCATGACGACCTTCAAGAATGAAAAATAGAAACAAAGAGAAGGCTCGCATTTTTTGTGGTTCATCTTTCGATAGCTTATGTAATGTTAGGTCCATGTTTTCATCCCCGAGTTTATGACCCTGAAGGAAAGCGCTTGATCCTTAGACGTTTTATATGGAAGTCAGATGATTATATGGGAGGTTTCCAAGTCGACGTGGAACGTTTGTTCAAAAACAGCGATGCGAAATATCAATTCCGCGCATGGAAGTGGAGGAATTGTGTAGGTTCCCAAAGTAGAAGAAGCCGATACCGAGCACGTTGGTGGTGGTAATGCATGCATGGAATCCTCAGCAGCTCAATAGAAAACCTTCTCGGTAATAAGAATGTTTTAAAGACGGTTGGGTTTGCGTTTATTTGTGGCTTCATTGACAGCCCATGGCACAGCAGTCATTCAATTTCCATGAATCAAGATCCAATATGCCACATGTTGTCTGGATCTTGGATGCCTGACCCAGATACGATCCATCTTCCAGCAAGGCAGCACAAGAACCACGCATTCCTTTTATGGTAATAGTGATGAAGGGGAAGTCGTGGGGGAATGTTGGTTGATGGAAGTTTAACGTTGAAGTCAGAGGTCCAGTTGGGAAGGCGATTCCAGTGTCCAGGCGTGGAAATGTGATGAAGTAGATCCACAATGAAAAAGGCTAGTTCAATTAAAACTCGTTTAGATGTGACCTTCAACCTGATTGGATTTCACGACCCCTTTCCGACCTAACTGACCTCTCACATTAAAAGCAGAGGCGGTTAAAATTGTCGAGTAGGCGAGTGAAGGGGGTGTTCCGTGCCCTCAAAATTCATTAGTAGGTGCTCCTAGTCTAGCTCACCAACGAACTTATAACTATGAGGCAAAAAAAAATTACCAACCCTCGAGAGTGGCCATGGCTGTCGGTCTGATGAGCAAATTGCCCCAAATTGGCATGGGGAGCACAAATTGCCCCATCACAGGGAGCGCTGATTTAATCAAATCAGGCAATTTTATTGTATTTTTCTGCAGCCAATTTTTGCTTAAATAAATCTGAAGTTTGGATTCGTCTGTTTGCCACGGGGTGATGGAAGGGCGAGCGAATTTTTCACCATCTCTGGTGGCAATCAAATTCGCTTTTTGAACAAAAGGTGGGTAGATAAAGAGAAATGCTGTAATAAAAGAGGAATAGATTAAACTAGAGGCCTTACATTTGCCCAGAGGTTTCTTCATCTCAATGGAGGCGGAATCGATGGTAAGGAGTTGGTGGTAGGCTGTTTGGCCAGCTTGGAAGAGAGCGTTCCGATACTCCATCGCTGTGGCATTTAGTCCACTGACTAAAGTTAGCAGAAAATAAAAGTTCGAAAAAAGGAAGATATCGCATATTTTACACTTAGCTATGTAAAAATTTGGAAAGGTTATTTTAGTACTTTCTTTGTTCGAGCTGTCGGTTTCGGTCACTTGGGTGGCCATTTTGTACTAGCCGGTTGGCCGGCCTCCGGGCCCTGCCCACAGCTCCCAATCCCTCTGGTTCCAGAATGTATTCATATTCTGCCCTAGTTATACGCCCTCTTTTACCTTAAAGGGAGCCCCGGGACGCTACATTTGTCTTGTTATAATTAAATGAGTGGTCGGTTTTGTTTTAAATTGTCTCAACTGCCTCTCCATGGCTTAAAAGGAGAAATTTTGAACCCCTTATCGCCTCCTTAAATTTGTACCTTTGAAAGTTTTAACCAAAAAATGCATCGATGGCTGGCTCCATAAAACGACTCGCATTTAGTTATTTTTCTCAAAAAGGACTTGTCAGAAAAAAGAGACTCCTTTTGGTTGGAGGAAAAGGGGAGTAAAAAAGGAGGATTTAAGAAGGAAATCTTGCAAGAAAAGCAAGCAAATTTATAAATAACACAGATCCGTAGGGTTCTATCCTTATTCTCTCACCCCTTTCACCTCCTAAGTCTAAGTGCTTGTCCATTGAAATGGCGCATTGGTTAAAAAGGCAACAGGCTTCAATCATTTTAGTGGGCGGATGTCTACAGGTTTTAAACCGTCAAATCAGGTCTGTTATTTTTCTTCCTTTTCTAAGGCGCTGTCATTTAGTCAAGGGTGCGGTCGGGTGTTTACCTGGTTGTTCGGCATTATTGACAAGTCCGTAGAGCCTCTTGTGCGGTCTAGCTTTGTAGTACCTACAAGAGAGAAAGTATAATAATCGAGGTAAAATTAGAATCTTTTGTCTAAAACATACAAAAGAAGCAATGAGTATGGATGGCAAGACTTTTGGAAGCAGAAGAAGCATCTTCATGAAAAAGATAGCTAGTGCACAAACGGAAGGAATGTGGAGAGTGTTCAGTGATCGTGGAGGCAGAGGTGAGTCCACCTTCTGGTTGATAGGCTCCAGTCTGCTACCACTGGCACCATCGTTTTTAATGATGAGGCTCCGCCTCCATCCTTCCCTTTCACTCAGTACAATTAATTCAAGGTGCTTGCACTGATAGTGGGAAGATTGAGGTATCGTGCAAGACGTGTGGAAGAGAGCAACTGGAGGTCAGTGACATCCCTGTCTATGGACTCAAAGGATTTAACCAATACGATGCAATCATCAACCACCGAGTCTCCACTTCTGGCATTTGTGGTAGGTTGAACTCCATTAATGAGCTTAGGCAGACGACAGATGTGCCACATCGAGTACATCACCCAAACAACTTGATCTGAGTAGCTTTACAACCGTTTGAATGAAGGCGACCTTCCACATGGTTTTGAATTTCCCTCCACCTTTTCTACAATTTGACGAGGACTCTTCAGCCCCACCAGGAGGTGGCTCCACCTACTGGACCTTTAATGCACTTTCACTCAATCATGCGTCTACATTGGTGTATTTCATTACAGATACAGCTGGGCGTTCGTGAGGTCCATCTAGATGGACAATAATCCCGCATTGATAGCCAAACACTATTTTGAAGCATCATGAAGGTTTGACACCCCACAGATGTATGACAAAGGCGTTCTCGGGACTGTGTGTAGCCCTGACAATCACCACACTGTGTTGTAAAACAAGGAGGCAATGAACAAAGCCTCCTAAAAATTCCTACAACTTTTTATCTAAATAGGTAAGGGAAAATGTCTTAAAAACAGATAGCCAAGTGAGAAGGAATACTGGCTTTTAACTCTGTGAAGCCACTTTGCAATGAAGGGTTGTGATTTCGGCCAAATGCTCCAACAGGTAGTAGGTGTCAACCAAGATGTACTAAGTCAGTGAAACTTTCAAGGTGACACATGTCCCGGAGGAAAATGGAACTTGGAAGGCACTAAACTCGACAGGATGCAATGAAGAATGATATTACAACCAGTTCTGGCTCGTGGAGGTCTCAAAATGCTCCGACTGGGATGCGAAGACCGTCGCGGCGCAGTGGTCAGGAGGAGTGCACTCGTGATGACATTCAAAAGCAGGACTTCAAGTCAGGTTCATACCGCATTAGTGAAACCTATTAAAGCTTCAACGAAACACTGCACAAGTCGGTCAAAATTTTGCCGATATCTCCAAAAGTTCCCCGGATCGATTTTGAAAGGGATGAATTTTTAACATACGAGCTCCTCTTCGATGGGTAATTCAACAGTTACAATGCTTGCAAGTTGGTCAGGGCGAAAAAAGCTTTGGAGTCAAAGATGACAAGGAGACTTCCTACCAATTCCAACGGTGTAAAAGAAAGCCTCTTTTCTTTATGCTGCCAGTAATTTCTCTGACATTCATTAAAAGCCGCTAAAACCACAAAACATTTTTCGTATTTGAAGTCCATTAACGAATCGGTCGGACATTTCGGTGTAACAGCTTTTTCCCACTCACCCACAATGCCATTCTCACAATCAGTTGACAGTCCAAATTGAGCCACCTTTTTATTGCTTTTCTTTATCTTAGGAAAGTCCTTTACTTAAACATTTACCTGATAAATCAGAACAGTTGTTTCAAACAGTGTTAACCGCTCGCAGCCTCTAATTTGAATTAGAAGGCACACATGCACGTGATTGGTTGGTTAAAATGCGGCATTTTGATTGGTCACATTTTGTGGGGATTAATTAGCATGATCTGTTGGATTTAAGAGTCATACTGTGTTGCTTATCCCATTAATGCCTCCGCCATGGATCCGTCCAATCTCGTAAATGCCAAGCTTCTCATACTCTCTTACAGCATTCCATCCACTTAGTCCGAATCAAGTCGTCAAATTTATTCACCCTTTGGCTCCTTCATTCACGTCATCCCCGATTCAAGCAATTTATAAATCCGTTTTATGGGTTTACAATTTTAAATTAAGATATCACTGGATTGTTCACTCCAATCAACCAGTTTCGACTTCAAGGGAGGAGTCTAGGCGTGGAAGCACCGCAATAGCTACTGACCCCCTCATCAGAAATTATTTTAACTTCATCTGTCACAATTTTTTCTCTAACCATCTTATTTCTTTTTGTTGAAGTTCACCTCGTTTTTGACTGCTTCAGTAGCTTCCATAAGGGTTTTCAATCTCCTTAGAGCAATGGGTCCAGCTTGACGCGCCTCAACAGTTGTTCCACCGGGTGATTAAAACTGCCTACTCCTTTTATCCAACTTTACTCTTGTGTGCCACTTAATTTATTCATTCCTCACCATATTTTCTGGTTTACATCTGGATTTAATTGTTTTATGCGAAGATTTGTCCAGCGAGAACAAATGACATTGAAGAGGACATGGGAAGCAGAAGACTCAGATTTTTTTGGAGAAAATAACAAGCAAACCAAACATGCATACATTTACTTATTTTTCTTCAACCAAAAGTTCAGTCAGACATTCAACTACGCAGTTTGTCATTTGAAAGACGTCTCTTTTGTCTTACAGATTGATGTTTGGAAGGGGTCTATTGCTAGAGGAATGCGTAGAAAGTAAGCCTCACTTGATAGATGTCATCATTTTTTTCTGATACACATCTCATACCTGAGCATTAAATGTCAAGATGTTCTACTAGACATTGTGTCAAAAAGCAATGAAATGAAATTGTATGCTTCCTTCACAAATGGCCACAGAAGGCTTGCTGTGGTACTTGAAAATGGCGTCGTCATCAGCACCTGTCACAGTCCGAGTTCGTCTTACATTGTTACATTAGTGGAGGTCAGAAAAGGGAACTCTCCCTTCTTGTCGTCTAAACTGTCATTCTGCTTTGCAAGTGACCATGACGTGACATTCGGTGCTCATGCACATGCACAAACATACACCGAAACCGGCCAGAAGGTGCTACGTGTGTGTGTGTATGTGAGTGCCTTTCTACTGAGAGGTAGACTGTGAATGGATTGTCTGGAGGTGACTAATAGGAAGTGGCCTAACTTGTCAAAGGTTGGAATCGAAAGGACCAATTTTCCCAACCAGTTGGTCAAGTGGAATGGAAGTGAAGGAGGAAGGGGATGGCCACTTCAGCTTGTTATCATCTGTTCCATGCACCTACCGTCTATCTCCATCACCACCTCCTCCTTCCCAACAGGTTGATCTACACTGTGTTTACTTGAAGAGATGAATTGATAGTGACACTTATAACATCTTCATTCTCCGGATGACAAGGACTTCCTGCGCGTTGTATTAGGACTATCATCTATAGGCACATAAACACAGCACAATGAAGTTCTTAGAGGCAGTGGATCCCGTCACATCCCTCCAAATGTAACCTCGCAACCAAGGGGACCTACGTTTGCAAAGTGAGTAATTTTTAGGCATGTGTCCCGCTGTCACCGGGCACTGAGATATGCGGGTCCACAACAAGGAAGAGGCGGTATGAAGCCCAATTATGGGTATCGTGGGTGATGGATTGACGCATTTTCTAGAAAGCATGCTAAAAATTGCAGGCGTTTCATAACTTCCTGTGCGTTGTAGGAAGCTGGGGATGTAAGCTGCAATAAAGTGCGCATGAACTTCTTCTCTGCCCTCTTTCAAAGCTTGTGAGAGTCTTGGGTAAGTGACCACCCTTTGTGTTCCACTGTGTAGGGGACAGCCAAAGGTCTTTTCAAGATTAGAGCGACTGAACAAAATTATACCTTTGTTTCTGTTCCGGGTACGCAAGCCTTTCAATGTCTTTGTGCCCTCTGCCTACCATTGTGAAGTGCATCTCAAGACGTGGGCCCCGAAGGCAGGCCAAATAAGGGGAGATGTAAAATGGAGGTCTTGCGGATTTCTAAGGCATTAGGCGTAAGTGAATGGCAGAATAAGACACATTATTATAAAGCTGTTCGTTAACCAACACAAACTAAGGCGTCATTCTTTTGGTGGAAGATGATTTGTGTGTCACGTATGCGTGACGCCAGCCGTGAGTGTGTAAGGAATAGCCGCAACCACCCTACCAATGCATCAAATCAGCTTCGGCTGACAATATCATTATCCTAATGTTTCTAGTCCGGCAAAAAGGAGGAGACTAGATTTCTCTTTCAGGCAGTGCCAAGGGTACCTCATTTCCCCCACATTTTGCAGGTTTTTTACTTTTCGCTAATTTAAAGAAAGCATTTTTAAGAATTTATTAGGCTAGACAGCTTTGACGTCCATTTTAAGGGCTGAACAGCGTTACATATGTCTGTAGGGTCCCTATTTTCTTACTCGACCCCAGCGTCACAAATACGTGACACACGCACTTAACCAATTCCTGGTGTTTGAGTGGGTAAAAATGCACCTCTTAAAGGGCTGATTTTAATAGTTTTAGTAAAGGTCTGCTCTAAGGAACTGTTCTGATTTATTTTTGCCTTCCTTTTTCCTCCTTGGTTTCACTCTTTCGTTTCACAAAACTTGTGCTCCGCGGTGACTAGTTTTCCTTTTATTGTCCATACTCTACCTTTTTGGGAAAAGAATAGTAACAGAGTATTAATGAGATGGTTCACAAGAGGTGTTTTTCTGGAATAACGAGATGTCTAGGCTTTCCCAACCGACTGTCCCGCGAGACCCAAATGGAAGCGAATGGGCTAAACAACCCCTCTGATTTATGTTTAAAGGTATGTCGTTTAAAAAAAAAATGCAAAAAAATTTGATTGATGGCAGCTGATTGCGCGGCTGTTGAGTGAATCAATTTAGTTGGCCCTTTATCTATCCCTTCCCTCCTTTCCTCCAATTAAACGTTCAAGTGTTTTCTGCTTTTTCCTTTCGAAGCAGGAACATGAAAGGTAATAACAAATAAATTTAGCCTTCGTTCTTACCAAAATACCAAAAAGCTCAGTTTAACCAGACTTAGTTAAAACAACTTTTAATTTATAAAATTTGAGGGAGGTAACTACTGATAAGTGGTAATTAAAGATTTTTAGTAGTATGTCATTATCCGTAAATATATAACGCTCACTTGCTCCATAAGATGTATGAATCACCCAGAATTAAGTGCACATTAAGTCTAGGTTATTAGCTGCAATAAACTGACTTGTGTAGAAACCCGATTTCTTGCAGACGGACATCAGAAAGGTGAGAAAAATGCTTATCACTCATGTGTGACGTTAGGTTCAGATAAAACGATTGACGTATCAAGGTATGCAAAGCTAGTAATAAATGCGATACTATAATCTCGAATATTGGCTCAACAATTTATCCCACTTAAGATAAACTTAGCTCCAACACAATTTGCTTTTATGGTGGGAATCCAGTGTGGGTCTTTTGATGGACCGAAAAAAATGCTCCTTTTTTAAATTTATTCAGATTTGATGGTGTGGAATCAAAAATAGATCATCGTTTTCACTTACCGATGCAGTACTACGGTGCCAAAGATGAAAAGGAGGGCCATGCATACAAAGATGGCTATTCCGAGGAGGATATGGAAAACAGTTACAACGGAGGCTACTTCCTCATCATCGTCCCCATCGCCACCACCACCGCCACCACCACTGCTACCGGTAAAGCCCGTTGCATTCTGACGAAGATGATCCAGCTGTGATGGCTTCTTTACTAAGGGATCTTTGTAAAGGGCAAAAGAAGATGGGCTTGAGATAGGATCAGGCGCCCCCACTTCTTCACGCATTTCTGCAAATTCGATGTATTTTGAGGAGGAAAAAGTACATACGTTTTACAAAAGCTAACAGATTTTATGCCGAACAGCCCGAAAATTTCATCAATAAGGCAAGAGGTATAAGTTTGCAGGGAAGATGAGCAATAAGGTATTTCCCTGTTGCATACGCCAGTTCAAGTGGATAAGGAAACGATGTTGAGTAAACAATGGAGTTGGTGTGGTATCTAGGAGAGCTTGATGTGCAAGATGCACGCAACCTGGTTGTAAATATGTACTAAAAACGCAACTATCGATACGGTACTCCAAATCTCTACCCGGTTAGCATGAGAGGTGTGGTTCTAACTTGCCCGCTCTACAACCTTGGATGAATTCGGCCGCAAGGCTGCAGAAACCAGCTTCCCGTAGGATTTTTGACAGCGGTAGCTAAATGCAACACCATTCGGCGATGTCTTCTAACACTTCATTGAGCTGAGGTGGTTCATTTCAGGTGTTCCTCTTGAGCATGTCAGTGAACTACGTGCCACCATCGCCTCACTGCAGACCAACTTTTCAATAATCATTTGATTGATGTGACGTCAGTGGTGTTGAAACAGTCATCACTCCGATTAAACGTAAGAGAGGATGGTGGTGACTAAGGCTGTCAAGTAATGCCTCACATTCAAGAGCTTGATTGACCATCCATTTGTTCCTAACCTCCTTTACATATTCTACAAATACTTCTAAGCATTCCTGGCTGAACGACTTGCGAGGAGGAGATTTGATTTTTTAGTTGCAAACTTTGACAAGTGCCATTAGTTATCACCAAGCTGACCATTAACTATCTGACTCTCACTTTGAAGGCAGAAAAGTTTGCCTTTTGTTTGGGTTTGAAAGCGTGTGTTTGTTTGTGTGTGTGTGGTGAACCCTGGAAGAAATTGTTCCACAGTACTTGTTGAGTTGATGCAGATCGTGCGACTAAGGCTGAGATGTCTCACTGGCACTTTAGGGTGCTTCTAAAGGTCCTTCGCACTGGTAATTTCATGTGGAATACAAATCCTGTTGCCTCAAACCTTACTTCCCTGTGAATATACGTCATGCTGCACCAGAAAGTTAAGGGGACGCAGAAAAGCAGAGGAGAAATCAAAGAGAATGGAGGATAAGGAAGGCGTCACTGCCTGCCTCAATTTATTCTCACCCTCCATATGCTTTCATATCTATGATTCCTCCTGATTAAGTACAGCCAAGTTCCAAATTATTAATGCCACCGCTTTGTTGCATTAACGGCGGGTAATCACACGACCATGCTCGAGGTTGAAGAGAAGGGATACTTGTTAGGCAAAAGCAAGGCAGAAGTGGAAGTGACAGGACCTGAAACACCTTCTGATTTGATCAAGGCTTGTCATGTTGGTGACCGTAACTTGGTTTTCATTGCCTTCTCACGACAAAATGCTCGATGGAAGGTGAGTCCTGTGCCCGACTTGTGTCACCATGGGCAAAAGGTAGCAGGTTGTCCTTCTAGAAGCTTTCTCCGCTCATTTAATTTCCTACAGATTTAAGATTGACCCTACGAACCGATTTAATTTGTTCTATATCGAGACCCCCTCCCCAGTCGGTCCTTTTAGGGAGGCAGGTTCCGATGTAGCGGACTAACATTCCTTCATTTTTCCATTCACCTACACGGTCACAATTCCATGTCTAGTGCTTCTTGTCCTCATTAAAAAAGGGTTACTACGCTTTTAGGCCTTTTACGGTCTCAGAGAAGGCGCAGACAATCACTTTGGTGATGGCGGTAAGCAAATCCGATCTGAGAGGCCAAATACGTGGATGGTCGAATCTGGGAGGCTTCAACGGTGTTCACCTGTAATGCAACATTCCAAACAACGGTGCTCTCCTTTCAGAGTTTGTGATATCAAGAAACTCCTATCACCACGCCATCTTCGACATTGTCATTTTATAGGTCTGATTACACATTGAAATTGAGAAGCAGACACTTCAAGAGCTGAGGACAGTGTCTAAAGGAGATATACAACATGCATATATGTCTACTAGAGTCCAATCTCGTAGGCACTCAAGGCCGTAAGCTGCCCAGACGCCACAATTCACAAGCCCTGATCCAATGAACGTGCTAAACTTTTTTGAAATGCAAGATTTTTCTATTTTTTAGCTACATTTGATCATCTGCGATTCGTAGCCGCGGGTCGGACATCTCTAGACAGCGATTCAATGTCCTGGTTGGGTGTGTAATTGCCCACGCAAACAGTTCCACTCTGCAATAGCCGTCGAGCTCTTCTACAGAGGTAGTAGGATTCTCCTGTCCACTTTGATTTCTTACTACTTCAGTAAATACTTGGGTCGCTACATCGGTAGTGGTGGCGAAAAACTCGAGCCAATTCACTTGAAGGCCTCTTTGGTGGGACAGTTGAGTGTGTTTGCTCTCGCCGAGCAACAGGGCATCCCACTGACTAAGATTAGGCGCGTTTTTGTATTGTACCACTCCTTATCTCTTCTGCTACCATAGTTCGAGTCTCTGTGCACCTTCCAACCATGCACCCAAAAGAGGCAGGAGGAACAGGATCTCCGCAATACCTTTAATTCACTGTTCAACGTCAGTAGACCAAAGACCGGAATAAAATCTGAATTGCAAAATCCCCTCGCCTTTTTTTCTTTCTAAAATGTTAAAACACGATTTTCTTGTTGTAAATCCGAAGGAAGTTACTGTAAACATTTTACCTCTCCAGTCTGTTTGTCCGAGCATCTATGAGGTACATTTCCTCTCATTATTCTAGCTATACCATAAAAAGGCATCCCTTGGTATGAATAAATAATCAGGCACTATCTGGATGACACAAGATATGGTCCTCCTCGCCGGACGATAACACGGGCCATATAATCAGATGAACTGACAACTTGTCAACACTTAAATAACCTTTTCCTAACAAATTGTCCAATCAAGACGTAGAAAACAAAAACTTTCCCGTAAAGAGAGGAATGAAGAGAGAAGTATGGCTTACATTGTCCCTGTTTGACGGTGACATGAATAGCTCTGACATCACAGGAGTCAGGAATGGCGTCCTTTTGTAGACACGAACGGAATGAAAAGGTGTACGTCTTATCCACTTGTAATCCTAGAATAGTGACTCTAAAAGTTAAGAAATAAAATAAATAGATTTGTTAATTTATTAGTCTTGACCTCAAGGCTGCCTGGTGAGGGTGCGGAAGCGCTGTCACTGTCAACATCGGCCATTCGATCAATGCTGGTTGTGACCCTCTAGTTCCTTCCAACTCGTGCATTTTATCTAGTATTTAAATGTTCCAATGTCATCACCTTGAAGTATCATTCTTAATGTTTATTTATAGACATTTTTATGCTCACTTTATCCCCGCAAATAAAGCATCCTCGTAACCAAGATTGGTGGACACCTACTCCATCTTTTAAATCGGCAAGGTGGCTGAGTGCTCTCTGACACTTCCCATTTGTACAGTCATTGAGAGTATCTGCCACTTTTTCAGTCTGGAATGTGTCTGGGGTTTTTTCATTTTAAATGTGCAAGGCAACAGACCTTCCATTCTCTGCTTCTGGTCTCGGTGCTAAATTTATGACTCTACTATTTGGGGCTCAAGAGGAATGTCATTCCAATGGCGGTAAGGAACGAGTCCAGTTATGGTGCCGTCCAGTGGATTCATATCCAAACACCATAGACCTCATGGATCAAATAGTCTGTTGAACTTTATGGTAGAGGAGTCATTCGAAGTCACGTCCTATTCAACCTCGAGTTCTGCAGGAAGACAAGTGGCAGCTAACACAGCATCAGACTCAAGTGGTTCAGAGAGTTGTATCACCCTATGAGTGGTAATAAGGCCTCGCAAACTTCAAGGAAAGGTTTAAATTCTTTCTCGGGGAAAGAAAACTTCTTTATACTCTCTAAAACTCTTCTGATTAACTGTAAACAAGATTTCTCACCAATTTCAGCTTATTATATCCAACAAGACCACCAACAAGTCTCTTCCCTCTCCTTTGAGTTGAGACACTAAAAGTAGTGATTCTTAATGAATTTTAAAATTCTGACTAACTACTTAAATCCGATTTCAGTTAACCAAGTGCACTGACTGGGACCCATTAATTAAATACTTTAAGAAAAGGCGAATCAATGGTGTTTTGAGTCCCTCTTACAAATGTTTACTCACGCCTTTCAATTTTAATGTTTGTTTCTCGTTCCACTAGGCGTTTTGGAAGAATAAATGAAGGCAATGAAATTTGATTGCCCCAGAGAAGCACTTCGCCGCCTTCATCGAGGCGGGAGAACATTAAGCAGCTGTTTTGGGCTGTCTTCCATTTATTACTCTTTGGTTTTGCCTTTTTCTCCCCTTTCATACGCAAAACCAACTAAATGTGCAAATCGTGTTTTCGAGAGTGCATTTTAGGGAGATAGGACGAAACCTCTCTCTCTCTCTGGTACTTCTGCCTGCTTTAATCAGACTTCAGAAACTGCTGAGTCCCCAAATTCATGCAAATAAGATCTCTTTTTAAAAAGTAAAAGCTATTTGTCTGTTTCTATATGAATTTTTGTACTTATACAGTGTCATAAGCTGTGACCTGATGCTGTTTGCGGCTCCCTAAAAAAAATCAGAATACAAACTTAAATATAGTAAATTTTACTTTGGTTTCCTATTATTTTTCTAACCGCAAGAGAGTGAGTTGATATTCAGAATATAAACCACTAAAACACCTTTACCAATGGGAATGAGACAAATTAGGCAGCATTTCAGTAGTATCGTACGACCATAAATAAAAGGCATTTTTTCTCCCCTTTTGCTGTAAATAATCAAAAGATATTTAATAGCTGTTCGAGGTAGATTGTTAACTTTATATTTATTAAGATTTCAAGTTGACGTTTAAACGTAATCACTTTTTGGCCCTTCTGGGATTGTCAATCTCTAATTTAACAAGAAAAAAATGCAGAAAGATAAAACGACGACAAAAAATAAACTTATTTTCCGACGAAAAGAGCAAAACTATTATTCCTCTTTTACCAACCTCTCACTTTAGCAATAAAATTCTTTGCTTTTTGCCAACTTTTTTTCAGGACAATTAAATCAGCATCAAGAGGGACAGATTGACTTAATCTTTTAGTTCACTCGGCTCCTCTCTTTCCGGAAACAATGAAAAAGTGAGTTTTAATTGTTCCCCTTAAGCCTTACTCAGAACCGTTGGGCTCTTAAAACACCAAGCCATTTCATTACTTCCTTGTCAGAGACCATGAGGTAGCAACTCCAACAATCATCGGTCCAGCCGAAACGTCTTTCCATAGGAGCCACAAATAAGTAGATAAAGGAGATTACAAAAGGAACCTTTGGAAACCTTGCGAGCCCATTGCTCAAAATATTTACTCTCTTAATGGCTATCGGCTTTCAGAATTTAATACAGATGTGTACACAGCCTTGTGCAATGATTTTATGTCCTAAACGAAGGAGGCAATGTGGCTAAAAATTAATGACATTGATGAGTGAAATGGGTAGCTCTTGCCAATGAGGAGTGCACCCATTTTGCCACTCTTTCTGGCAAAAAAATGACGACACTTCAAAAGGCGGTGGATGTTGATGCTGCTGAGTGATAAATGTATTCAAAAGATGGGCGCAGGAGTACTGCTTTATTTACAAATTCAAAGTAAATCTAACATTGACAAAAAAGTCGCCTTGAAGGAGGTGAAAATACGAGGCGACCTTCACTGGTCGGAAACAACTGACGCCTTTCCCAAATACAGGGCTGTGTTTACCTCTGCCTTAAAAAACACTCTCTGTTGGGTTCTCTCAAAGCTCTCTGCCAACTCACATGGTTCGTTAGATGGGCCAAAATGATGCCAATGATCCCTCTGAGGGACTGTAAGTAGATGGAATTAGAACCACCCCGTAAGTCCAGCAGTAACCTACCAGTCCTGTACGCACACATCGTACTCTACCATCATCCTCGTTCGGGTCGGCAACGCAGACAGCTTCATTAGACATTCTAGTTGAGATCTCGAAAGGATTTTAGACAATGCAATTTCACCAGCAACTATTTGCATTGTTTAGAATAAAAACCCCAGAATGCAAATTACTAACCAAAGGTGAATTTTCTAAGCACTTTTCTTTTTTTCCCATCAGATGACACCGCAGTGCAGTGCTTCAAACAAGACGAGAATTGGGCGGACTAATAAAAGCCAGCTCCATATGCACACTGTTCAAAGTGAATGGCTTTTCCTAGCTTTCAAATAAGTGACCTCCGAAGCAAGGCTAGGAAGGTCTGCTGATGCTACTTAATCTATTCAGTAGATTAGGCCTTACTCAAGTAAATCAAGGAGACAAAAAAATTGTCTAAGCATAACTAGTAGCTTTTATTCCGCGAAGCACTTGGTTAGCAAAATGTTACAATACTTTTCAAGACCCTCCCCCGTTCCGTACACCACAATATAAGATCCTAACCTTTAGCTAGTCTTTTCCATCCAAGGGTTTTAAACCGAAGACGTAAGGCAAAATAAAAAGACTTTCGAGTCTGTGTTTTGGCATACTGATAATATGGTTGATTGGTAGATTAACTGTGCTACTGCCAAGGCTTCATGGCCGCAGGAGCTAGTTCCGAAGGGCAAAACATGCGACGATTGTCGTGACATTACGTGGAAATAAAGTTGTTAGTACTAAACGTTTATTGCAACATAAAACAAAATCCTTCGGCACTATTCTCTACATTTATAAATAATTGAAGTAAAAAAAGGGTAGGAAATCTCCCAACCTTGCTAAATCTCTAAAGCCGAAAACCACTTTTACTTGTGTTTTACTGTTGACAGGCTTGATATCTACGCAGTCCTTGGGAATCCCTCCCTTTTCCTGTCCTTTATCTCATCCGCCTTTGCAACTATTTTTAGCGATTCGGCATATACTTTTAAGTGTATGGCGAATCAGGCGAGCCAATTAAATTCAACAGGTTAAACTTTTGCCGCAATCTTTAGCCAAGGATACCCTGTTCAGGCTTTAAAGAGGACTAAAGGTGTTCATTTGTAGCGATGGTACGTGAACTTGACGCTTTGATTGCAGAAAGAAGGCATTAATTAGTAGTAAATGGTATCAAATCTAGACGGATCTGCATTGTTAGTTCTAAAAAATGACCAATAGTGGTCTTCATAAGTCGAAGTTGGCCTTTTATGGCCTAGAAGACCTTTTAGCTCTGCGACGAGCCCCAAGACGCTGCAATTTGTGCCGCAGTCCAAGAACACTGGTGTGGGTCTTTCAGACGGTGATTCGGTGCTGGCTTTGCTACGAATCTAATTGACGTATATGATGGAAGTCTTTTACGAGGTATACGATCTCTTCTTCACTAGACGAGCTGCCATGTCACGTTTAATCCTGTTTCGCGGTCTTTTGGAACTCAGTTCTAGGGGTGAAATTCACATCTCCAGTACAAATCCCCAATAAAAAACATTACAATTGCCTAAATTTTCTTGTAAAATTGAGCAGATGTCTTGTATTCGGGCAAAAAAGCTTCTAAAAGGGTGGGTCACAGACCCTAATGCAAATCGTGCCTACGTAGTATTTATAGTAGGTAAGCTCCAACTCGCCCGCAAATGCTCAGCTATTTTAGACAAAAAGTGCAGTACTATTGTTTTATACCAAAAACCAATACTTTAAGATAAATATCTTTTTGTCAGTCCTAAATAAGTTACGATACACGTAGGGTACAGCGTACATACTACTGAAGTTTTTCAGCGTTTCTAGCAGCTGTTCAAAAAATTGTATTAAAAAAATAAATCGCTTGAGCTTACCCCTTTTAAAAAAACCTATTGCTCAGAGGTAACAGAAATTGCGCTGTTTGATAAAATAGCGGAACAGTAACCAGAGATGGGGAGTGGAGGTGAGGAGTAAACAAACGAAGGATCATTAATCATGTGGAAGGGAAAAAAACGAGACGAATTTGTCTTAAGACAATCGGGTAAATTGAAATGAATTTTTCCAGTGGACTGAAGATGAAATAATTTGGGTCCAGCGGATATTTTATCTCTGAAACACACGCAAAGGAAGCTACTTACCTAGCGATAGCACGAGAAAGGGAGAGAGAGTGGAGGAAAAACAATTTTTGTTAATGGAAAGCTTTGCCTATCCCCATCATTCCAACTAATGCATAACATGTCAGCATCATTGCCTAATAAACTAATTAGCAATCTAAATAAATCCTATATCCTTGTTTTTGGAATAAAAGAATTGCTATGTAGCCACGAGTTCCACTCCTGTCACTCATTTTGCCTGCAGAAGGCAGGATGATGAAACCGCCCCTTCCCGCCTCACGCATGCCTTCTAACAATCTGTTCTAATTTTGTATGTAGCTATGCCAAGGAAAGAGGTGATAGTCATAATTCGGGGAGTAGGGAACTATAACGAATGAGGAGAGGTGATAAAGCACCATCTTCCATCCTTTCCTCCCCCATCGCCACAATATCATCTCACAGGAGGGAAAAACTGGTTCTCTGCATCTTTGATTCTATGGCGCCGACTGGGTAGAGGTCACTCTTGGCTGACTGACCTTTACCAAGTTGATGCACACGCAGGAGGTAGTGTGCCGTCCAAATATGAGTGGTCCATTTGGGGCCACAAAGGCTATCGCTCATCACAAGTCATATAATTTGTCAGTCAATCAGTGAATAGACGGTGCTTAATCTAACGTCTGGACCAGAGGTGGATGGCAAAATTTTGGTCTTTGAATCAAACCGTCCTCTGTTTGGACCTGACATTTGGGTGCGACCCATTTACTTAATGGCTTTCGTGACCCCCACTTTGAAGGTCACTTTGATCGTGGGTGATATTTACTCTATCAGTAGTGTCACATAATTAATCATTATTCTCAAAAAAATGTTAGACTGTCTCTTTTTTTCCCTCATAAGGTGATTTATTGCCTTAAAGTGACTCCAAAGTGGTACATTTCGTTACAGTCCTCCATGCTTTTTATAAGTCAACTCTAAGAAACAAAAAAATCACAGGGACTAACAAGTGGTGTTATGCTAGGTTATGTCAATCTGGAGCAGTTAGATGTTGTTGACAAGAAGGTGCCAAGCGCAATTACAGGTGACAATTGTGTCGCATTCCTGGACTGGTCAAGTCAATACACTGTTGAACAAAATGGAAGGTGATGGATGTGTTTGTGTGTGAATAGATTGGTGGTTCTTGTTAACCGACCTAAAGGGCACCAGCTCAACTAGAAGAACTTTAAGCACGAAATCAAGATGAGATACTACTAATGGATCAGCAGTAGGTAGATGGTGACAGTCTGATGTGCAGCGGTCATGTACAGAGTCCAAAGAAAATTAGACGATCCTGAAACCAACTGTTCGACGCATAGAATGCCTGCATGACCTTCGGAAACGAATAGTTAATTTCAAGTGCAATTTTACGATTAATAAAGGTGAAGAGGCAGCTTTGTAAGTAACCGTCCACAGACCGCCGAGCCAGCCTTCGGCTTTTGAAAGTTGATTGTCAAACCGAAATAAAAAAAACGTCAGACATTCTTGAACAAATTTTAGTTGTGTCGACCGGATTCTTCAGTATCAAAATCAAGACAATAGTCAAAATTGCTGTAGAGCGCCTCCAACAAGCAAAAAATCTTTCGGACACAATCTTTTACGCCAAAAGGTACTTGGAGGCTTTCTTTCTTTAGCGCGAAATCAGTCCAACAAATTAATTCATCTCATCTAAACACTGTCCAAATGATAAGGACAGAAGATTTATCAATGCGATTAACGGTGACAACTTTGACAGCTTCTACAGTGAAAGCATGGCACGCCAGCTCGACGTTAATCTTCCAGTCTATCTGTGTGGTAACAAGAAGACCTTTAGGAGTTGCTGGAGTAAAGATCTTGTCTCCCAGAGTTTGTATGGGATATAGAAGGGGAGAAAGGACTCACCGATTACCAGTAAGCACATCTCCAGGCACATAAACAGCCTCGTCTTTTTGACAATTGAGACAGGAGACGGCAACGAAGATGGGGACCTTGGTCCCTACTGGTGGTCGCCAGGAGATTATGATTCGTTCGGCGCTCTTTTCCACAATCTCCACATCACTGACTCGCGGCAGTTTGGCTGAAATTAGAGGATTACAATCACCCGAAATGTAAGCATAGGTGTTCATTATCCTGTTTTTTGTCGTTTTTTACAATTATCTGAGGGTTAGACCCTAATTCTGCTAAATAGTCAACTGTAGCTCCTAATGTCCAGATGATATTGCATCACTAGAGGCTAGTTCTGGCACGTCCTTTTTAGTGAGAATATCAACTCGATTTGATGATACGTCTCCACTACACAACTGTTTGATTCACCCTCCAGCAGCAGGATTCGTAAATTCAAAACACAACAGCTCCATAGGAAATATATCAGCTGCTTCGAGAGGTAACCCACTGCATCACTGCAACCAAATTCAACTCGAGTTATAGAGTGGACAACCTTGTGTCACATGATTCACTAGCTTTACTCCACATTCCATGTCCATGCCTCCATTTCGTGTTCTGATGGCTCAAAATGGAGCCACCATTGCTATACACTGACAACTACCGTGCTTTGTAAGCCCTTTAGACCAATGGCGACATTCACTTGACCAGTCTCAGTGTGTCCCGCCATGTGGTTTGTAAAGTTTCAACATCTATGTCACCCATGGCGTGAGAATGTGGGGTCGACCATGAGGAGGGCACATGAGTCTCCTGAGGACCTTCTTTCAAGTCATCTTCTGTGCTTGTGCCCACGCTCATAGTCAATGGGCACATCACTGCATTGGGACCACTTCACTCAGCAGTCCATCTAGGCTTGGGCATCAACTATGCCGCCTTGAGTCAGCTTGCGACGAGGTCAAGGTCACTTGGGTGATCTTTTATTGCTTCCCTTCCTGCCTTAGACATGATCGCTCAGGCATCTTGAATGAGATCTTTGCATCTGTCATACCAGTATAGTCATTTCCACGTCCTTTATGATCTAACAACTATCGATTGATCGGGAGTATAACTGCTTCCACTGATCAACAAACATCGCCGCTTCTTCTGGAATCGCTTCAACTGCCATCCCTCTACAGGAGGGCTGAAGAACTCCTCATGTTGCCAAACCGTGACTACATAAAAGCCAGGAGAATTTCCACTTCCGTCGCACAAGTCAGATAGTTACATGTGCTGTCGGCACACTCTTTCATTCAACCTCCAAACTCTTCATCCTGCCACAGATGTGCAACTTCGGCGGTCTTTTGCACTCCAGAGTAGTAACTCTTAGCCCAATACTAATCAAACAGGAATCTTTTTATGGTCCAGCCTTCTATCTATCTATCTATCTATCTACCCACCTATCAGGCAACCTCGTTTTTAATATCCGACAATTTTATAACTATTTCTGGTACTTGTGTTAAATTCACAAATTCTATAAAACCGGGGTTTTAAAAATGTCGCGAAAGCTTTTTAGGGAATGACAAAATTATTTTAGGTATTTAGACATTCTGCACAGCTCCTTATTCAGAAAGGTAGTTTTGTAGTGCTAAACACAAGGACATTGTATGACCTCTATAATATGGATCTTTGGATTTTAACATATCAATGCTCGAGAGTCTCTCCAAGCTGTCCCTTTTCAAATAAATATTTAAAATATGCAAGTGAGAAGTGAGTTAAGAATACGTTTGGTGCTCAGCTCCGTGCTCCATGCTAATGGGGAGATTAAAAAAACCACGTAAAGTGCTTGAAGCTCCATAAACTTGCTTTAAACTTAACTATAGAGGCAAAGGTAAATGTATTATCAGAGTGATTGATATTTTCTTTGTCCTACTGGACTAGGCGATTAGCATTACTATGCCTTTGGGAGCCCTACATTCAATGAGGAGACTGTGACTCCATCTTTTCCCTTCTATTCATACACAACCACTTCAAGGTTCTTGTGGTGGATAGAATCATCCTCTTTCATATTTATGCCACTCATATTAGCAGCAAAAGCTTGAAAATAAGCAAGATTATAACAGAGGACATGTGGAAGATCGCGGATGGAGGTAAAAGGCTTCCCCGCTCAAAACACCTCATCGGATCTCCTCCCCTACATAGGCTCCAAATCCAACGATGAAATAATCCACCACGGAGGCTTCGTTTCTGGTAGTTATGGTGGGTCGAACTCCGAGCAAATGAGAAGTACATGCGCTGACTAGGTTTTCAACAAATCGGCGGACAGATAGGTGCACCGCATCAGATGAATCGCATTGGAAACCTTTCCGCATTGGGATTTAAAGATCCATGCAAGCAAAAAAGGGGCCTCCACTGTTTTTTTTTATCGCTTGCATGGCTCATTTCCTCATACAACTCTTAGAGGACTGTTTGAATTAACGAACCTGGGAGGCGTGGCTTTTTCTTAGTACTATAAAGCCACATTCTTTAGGGAGAGAATCGGCCACTGTTGCCATATCCGTCTGGCTGCCTTGCTGGACGAGTTCATCTCTTCCGCTGTGAACTTATACAAGGATGCCAGAAACCTCTCGTATACCAGAACTGTGTCGGAGTCGGTACTCTGCGTGCCCCAAAATTGCGTACCTACTATACCGTCAACTTTTTCTGCTGAGAAGGGTCTGCGGGACGATAAATCCTTCTCTGTACTGAACTATAAATTCATATTGCTTATACGAGCACGCAACTGAACGGTCGATCTCTTTCACTCTTTCTAACCAAGTCAATGCTTGATAATCTGTTCTCACTATGAACTGTCTCGCTATTAGGTAGTGTTTGAAGTGTTTAACCATTGTATAGATGACGAAGAGTTCACGTTCTGTTACAACATTCCATCTCATTTTTTTGTTGAGCCTGGTACTAGTGTAGACCCAAGTAAGAGTACAACGCCCACGGCTACATCACTAGCACCTGTGTCCAGTACAAGGAATAGCACATTGTTCTTGAAATTAAGTAAGGCTAGAATTGCTGACGGCCAATTAAGAATTTACTTTTGTTAAATAAATGTCTTTTTGTAAACTTTCTCCTGAAACTAACAACTCATGAGAGATAAATGCGACTTCGTGGCTCCCCTTCAAAAGTGACTCAGACTAGTAAAATCGAGAGGAACTGACTTCCACAATGTCGTCTCTCCTTTTCTAACCAAAATTTACAATATTTGTAACAAATTGTTGTGGTCCTAAGGGTAAAAATCATGTACTTGCCATGCCATCACGTATTTCATTGGTAATGGGAAAGACGGGAGAATTATCATAAGGAAGTTTTCATTTATGAGCTTTTTATATAACCACTTCCGTTTGGCCTGTTAAAGCACTACTAAGTACCCTAATAGAGGAATATAGAAATTTACAAGGTTTGTACACCCACCTACCCAAGCACACACGCACACACAGAAGTTTCGTTTCGGTGGGTAGAAGCATTGGTAGGGAAGCATTCATCCTCAGCATGTGTTCTTTCGGCCTAAATAACTATTTTTGCTCAATAGATTTAGCTGTAAGAGAAATTGGACGAAAATTTATGGAAGATTTTAATCATGCTTGTAGGATTGCATTTACAGGGCGTTTTGGCTTTCGGCTTGCACTTTTACATACCCCATTGGGCGAGATTACTTCTGCAGAAGACCATGTTTGTAACCTCTACGTTGATTAACTGTCTTTAAAATTTGGCTATTCCAAAAGAGGCAGCTTATGCCTTCTCTGTGGACTAAACTTAACCATCTAAATGATAATCGTCCAAGGAATCTTCTCAAAAGAGAAAACAACACGCAATCTTGCCTAGTTTTAATAGCAGTAGGAAGGGGATGGGGGCGGGCAAGCAAAGTTGGACACCCTCTTATCTACAAAGGCAGTGCAGAGGAGTAGTGTAATCTTTTTTAAATTTTTCGACGACTTGATACAATTGGTATTTCTTTGGAAGGTTAAAAACTGTTTCCGTTCCCTTTTCAGTGTTATCTGATTGCCATTTACCTAATTTTTCCCTCTCTAGTTCACAATTAGCCAGGTAATCAAGATCAGAAAGCATAAATTGGATTGCGTTTTTCAAAATTTTATAATTTGTATCTAAAAGTCAGTAAAATACGTTCCGAAATCTTCTTAATGTTTGTAATCCAAGTGTCACGTATGTGTGACACCTTGCCCTCCATGTATGTCGGCCGATAACACCAATTTGGTTGGCTCCAAGAAAGCGAGTAAAAAGTCAGCGATTTAAAAAAGTTTGGATTGGTTTAACTTTTAGATGAGAAACACTGAATGGGTCGATGTTTTGTGAACCAGTCAGGGTCACTTTTCCTGTCAGGCTATTGGTTGGTTAATGACCTTCTAGAAAGAGCAATTCAAGCGTACAAACTCCTATTTCTTCGTGAATGGCACCATCTTGGTCCAGTTTACACAAAGATTTGCTCCTTTGCATACCTCAGATGAGTGTGTCACATGAAAAAGTACTGTATTGAAGCACCTCTGTCTCACTGCAATTTCTACTCTTGTAAGGTCAAGAAAAAGTAACTTCCACTTCTACTTCATCTTTCCCATTTAACAAGGTTGTATCGCACCTACCTGTACGATCGTGTAATGTCACTGTCACGACCATATGATACTCATCGCCTGGAAAAATATTGTCGGAAGTAATAGAAAGGACAAGTAACAGGCAGAGCCCCTCATCTTGAAGTGCGACGCAAGATCGTATCATTGCTTCGGTACAAGGTTATGCATTGTCTGATGAGAATTTAACTTCCCCAAACTATGCTTTGCCTAACCCCAACTGTACCCCCAGTCAACACTCTTCCTGCCTGCTTGAGTATGAACAAGAAGATATTATCCGCAACTGTCTGCATTTCACTCCTCCCAAGGGAAGCATTGTCATCTGCAAGTCGGGAGGGTTAACCAACCTTTTCCCTTAGAGAGTGTAAGAGAAAGTAGAATTGTTTACTAGTGACCAATGATATGCCAAATCACCTAACAAGGGTTGCAGCTAAAAAGTTACTTCGCATCACAAGTCACTCAACCAACTAATTGGAACGAATTGTTCATTTTATAACATTAATGGGTAAGGAAGTAAGGCATTAATGGGTAAGCTTCTAAGGCTCTTTTCCTTAACCCAGTGCATGGCATTCGGGTGAGAAATTGCCACGCCCCTTTCCCAGTTGACCTACGTGAAAAGGTGCTACTTGGTCAAGCACATCGCGAGAGACGCCAAACAACACGTAGCCTTCTTCACACACCCCATCTCAAAGGATTCCACACCTCAATCACCGCTATTCCCCAGAACAAACAATTTGACCTCCTCAATCATAAAAATGGTCACAAACGAGTAGTGCAATTAATGCCTCTCTAGCAAGAGCATTCCATCCTCGGATATTATGCACCTTCCAAGTGATAAACACCGATGCTTCAAGAAGTTAGCTTCTGCGACCTTAAAACCCAGTTTACCTGAGCTCTTGAAATAGACAGGCTAAAAATGCCTCCAAGAGGAAGGTAGAGCAGTTGATTGTATTCCCCTAAGCTAGTTTTAAATGCCCTCAAATAAAACTAGGCCGTGGTAAGGGTTTTTGCCAACTTATTGCCAACACACCTCATGATCCTCGATGTTGTTTGAATGCGTTTTTGTTCATTTAGAGCTCCACCTCACAACATCACCAATGGGGCAGCGCTAAACAGGACCATAGGCTATGCAATATGTCCAACAGCATTTTTTTTCTACTTGTTCTCATAGTGCTGCGCAGGCCTCTGATTGCCCCTTCTGGACCAATAGAATAAAGCTATTAGTGGAATATTTGTTTCATAATGTCATTACGAGTTTATTTAAGCCACAAAATGGATAAACATCATTTTTACTAACTCACTTTCCTGCTATGCAAAGCAGAGTCTGGTTCAATTTTTAGAATTTTCAAAATTTTTTTTCTGTGGATTTCACTTTTTTTTCCTTTTATTAATAAGCAGGAAATAAAGAAAAAATTGAGGCAAACTTTGTACCCATTTTGGTTACACTTTTTATTATTGCTTTAAAACAATACTTTTTTAGTATTTAAAAAACTGGTTTTTCAAGATTTGGCATTTCCCTTGGTAAAATCAATAAATGGTTGATTTTGGTAACCCTCAGTGAACAACTGTTGGTCGTCAATAATGATTTTAAAAAAACAATTGATGGATTAGACTTACGCGTGCAGACACCACTCCCACTGTCAGGGAGGACATGCCAGACGAAGAGGGGATGGCTGCAGACACACCTTTTGCTTCCTATGGAGGCCTCGGAAATGGAATTCGGGGGGCAGGGTCGACAAAATCCCGGCCCTGACAGCGCCTTGTAGGTGCCCGCTGGACAGCCTGGAGGAAGTAGAAAAGAGCGTAACGCGAGTAAAGGACATTGCAATTATTTTATGGGCAATAAGTATTGCGATATGTTCTGGAGACAGATGCTACTTATAATAATCAATAAGTAGCATGTTTTTACTCAGTGGTTAAATGGTTGAATAAGGATAAAAATGAATGAGATTGCAAAAAAAGCGCGGCGTAAAAAAATAATAGAATGATGTGAGTTTTTAGTTTAAAGCAAAAAATCAAGTTAAATTCATGCTTTTTGAAATGAACTTTATGAAAATTGGGACTTTAACCGTCGCCTTGTGCGCGTGGGTAAATGTGGACTACCACCCAACTGGCATTATAAAAGTTTACGAGTCCTTGTGAATGAGATAAGCACTTTACTTACCTTTCCTCTTAAATTCCTTGCTCTGTTCCCCACTTTGCATAAAATAGCAAAAATCTAGAAACCTCATCGCATCAACCTAAATGGCACGGATTTAGGGTGTAAATCAAAGGCTTCGAAACTTTAAACATCTTTTTAAGCAGCTTTTAGGGTCTGCGTGCGTGTGGGTGTGTACTTATATGTAGGTGGAGATTATCCTCCAGCGAAATACTTTTACCTTTGGCACATTTTTAGCTTTTCAAAGCCAAAAGTAACACTTCTATGCACATAAACACCAGTATCTGCACCTGGAAGCATCATTTTATTGTATTTCTTAATGACTGTCTAAGAACCAATGACTTAACACTCGCGTCTCCTGTGCCTCGAGGGAAATCGTCTGCCACCTATCGGTTTTTAGTGGTTCCGCCAATAACACCATTTGTCGCTAGTTAGGGGAATAGAAGCTCATAAAGAAGGTCTTCATACTCTCTGTACTAGCAATACTTACCATTTATTTTCAGACTTTAACGTATACAGCCAATGCAAAGTGCTAATGAATACATGTGACGTCGCGATCAGACAAGAAAATGTAACCACTATAAGCTTGCAACATTGATTGACTTTTGCAACAACTGATTTAATTTATCAGACAGCTAACAGTCACAAAAAATTTTTTTGGCGACAGGAAGTTTAAATGGCCAAAAGTGTAAATTTAAGGTGACTGGGGGCGACGCAACAAGCGTTATACTGTCTGGTAGGTTACTTTAATAAAGCTTTTATTTAGCTTTTAAAAATTTAAAGACATTTAAACAATATTAACACTAAGGTAGTGTATACGTAAGCATGGAAGAAGTTCCTACAAGTGCTCCCATTCTACGTCACGCATATGTGACGCGTGATCTCTGTCAGTTTATGACGACTGCTTGAGAAAGTCTATTTTCTTTCTTCCCTATCCTACTACATGTAAATCGTTAATAAAAGTGGAATTGAGCATAAATAACTGAACTGTTGTTGTCTCACTTCATTATGATCTTCACTACTTAGGCGTACACAAAAGGGATGGAATGTTGACAAGAAAAGTGAGTGGTTAAGATCTCTTGCGATTATGCCTCTCCCTCGCCAGCAGCTGGGGCAGCCACCCAACACATTCCGCAAATCTCCAAACTGCTATGAATTGCGCCCTGAAACCCCGTGAATGGTGATGCCTTCACTCTCATTAGGCCTCTCATGGCTGTGGCCTCAGCCTATGGGTCTTCCAATGGGTTTTATCGCAGTCAAGTCCTTAGCATAACTGCCTTCTGCCCTTGAGATTCGGTGAATGACAAGCAGTCATTACTTGGTGGGATACTTGATTTGGCTGATGGATGGAAAGCTTGTCAGGCAGATGTAATTGCGACCACCCTAGACAGAGTAAATACATAATTTACAAACGTTTTTTCCTTTCCCTTAAGCAGTCTTTTCTTGATCTGACCAATTTATTAAAAAACAACTTTTTTGGCGAAATCAGTAGTACATGCATTTGCTTTAATCATACCTTGCAAGAGGTGGACTCTTCCACTTGCTAACTTGTGGTATTTCATCTGGCTCCCATAACGCTCTCCAGAGAATTCCTAGTTCCTCAACTCCTAGGTGGTTGTAATCGTAAGTTTCCTCCATTTTTTGCGATTTATGGAATTAAATGAAAGGACAACATTTATAAAGATACTAACAATTAGAAAAGTTCTCCCTTCACCCCTTAAGGGAACCTTTCCTGGAGGAGTTGCCAATCAAGAGGCGCTATAGGAAGTGCCAATCATTCAAACTCTTCCTCTACGTCAAGGCATCGAGGCTTGAAGACCGCTTTGAAATATTTCTCACTGGTACTGCCTTGAGAAAAAGGAACCAAAAAATGAAAGCCGATAGACTAGTAATCCCATTCTTCTTTCCTCCCATGCATAAACATCCTCAACTTCTCTATCCCGGTGACATTTAAATTTCTCTTTCATCCATCGAATGTGAAAAGGATCTCGCTTGTTTAAATCAACCATGCAAGGTCAAGCGTTTTTGTAAAATCAAGGATGTAATTGGGATTGTTTGTTAAATTAAACAACCCCTACTATAATTCGTGCCTTGTAAGAAGTCTTTCTCCCTATAGAGGCTGTAAAGACTACATTCATATCTGTTCCCCCCCCTTCGCTTCGTTTCCCAGATCTGTCCATGTCTCCTCGTGTGGGAGCAAATGATTGTCAAGTGTCAGAGTCCAGAAAGTGGGATGGTCATCACGTGGAGTGGTATCACCGGAAGAACGGGAAGAAGACCGACAGCTCTGACCATTTTCAACTGTCGTCGATCTCACTGCAAATAATGTCCGTCCGTCACGTGGAGGGTTAGGGGTTACCAATGGCAACAGCGGTCCACTCCACGCACACACACGATGCCCGACTTGTCAGGTGATAAAATGGCACCGTAAAAGTAAGAAGTGGGCAGGGTTCATTCATTCAACTAACGAGCGTTGCAACTAAAATGTTATTCCCCATCGTAAGTCAGCCAGTCGACGAAGTGTTGAAAGCACTTGGTCAGGTTTTATAGCCTATGGGAAAGATGTGAAGAAGGGAAGGGGGAACCCTCCAGTACTTATTTTTTCCACTTAATCTATGGCACTTGGATGGAACGTCACCAAGCTATTCAGCGCGCCCTTAACTTTCCCTTTCCTGGTTGTATCATTTGTACATTTACCGCCTCAGCACTCACATTGCGGGCGACGTTGGACGATACGTCGCGTTCTTCTCAACCTTACCTAGGATTATCCCATTCCAAGCAGTTCCACTTCTTTATTTTTGTCCTTTTCACATCTAATCCCTTGCCATGATGCCCCACCACCCAGTAATTCATTTAAGAAGCTGATTAACGGAAGTCTGGAGTTTAGATAAATTTGGCTTGTTGAATGGACGGTCCACACAATGCAATAGGAGAACGCGGAAGGACAGGAGAGGAAGTACTAAAGAGCACACAAAAGTGTAGCACATCGACAGACCGGCACCCATACGATGTTGGAATGTTGACCATAGCCCGCATTACCCAAGACTTCACAATCAATCGCAAATCACTGCAGAGATCTGCACCGAAAACTACACTAGATTATTCATTTATATAATGCTCTCCCTCCTTGGTTCAGCAGCAAAAAGCTTCATTATTCCAAGCCCTCTAATGCCAAATAAAGCTTACAATTGATGCTCACTTTACGGACTGGATATCCACTCCGATTAGCCCCACACCCAAAGCACCGACTACGTGCTTATGGGACTTCATTCCAAAATGTTTTGCTATCCTTTGGCAATGAACTATGGTAATGGATGTAATAACAGGTTGCCGCTTTTCTCTCCGCCTAGTAGAGAAAAAGCAGGCCATGCTATTGCAGCAATTCCTTTGGGTACGCCTTATAGTGATTTTTGACCCCTCCTAATAGAGGACCTAAAAATAAACAAGCCGATTCTTCGTGGGTGGTGCTCGAAATGCCAGGTGTGGTGGGAACCAACTTTGCATTATTTTGGGCGCACGACTTGGTGTTTGCCAGCCTGCTTGCCTTCCCACCCACTACCTACCAATCGGCCTAGGCAAGAGAGAGAGAGTGTATGGAGGCACTAACTCCGCTTTCGGTAGCTCGTTAAGGGGCTGTTAATGCAGAGAGTTAATTGTTTTTTTTTCAATTCATTATTATGGTTCTGGGTAGAGCATGTTTAAATGACTGGTTGGAGAGAGGATGAATTGTACTTATCATTAGGAACATCAAATTATACCTTAATTGTGGGTAGATACTACTTAATTTGAAAAAAGCAACAAATCTCTCAGGAACCTGCTCAAATATTACAAATCTCACTCATAGCTGGATTTGATAAGACTTAAAAAAGAACGGCAACCATTAAAAGTAAAAATTGAAGTGGCGAAGTATTTGGAAGTATTTGGAATTAGGCAAAATCCGTAAGCGCCAAAATAAGCAAATTTTTTAGCATGCTTCATAAAGAAATTTTTGTTACATGAGAGGAGGTGGCTTTGGGTGAGCAATACTACTTAGCCTTTCTTCAAATCTAATAAGGTTACGCTTACTTTAGTGTGGGCACATACTACTTACAAGTAGTGTAGTAAGTTCAAATCTGCTACCTAGGTCCCAAAATATTTAAAAATATGTGGATACCGTACCTTCTTTTAAAATCATCCTTACTGCCACCTTTTTGGTTTTCGAGTAATTTCTATTTGGGTAAAATAGGCCACGGAAATAACTCCAGCTTACTAGTGCACACATTCTCCTCTATTGAGGCCTCAAAGCCCGGTTGACACTCGCAGATGTTGTCTTTCAGAATGTGCCACTGACCGTTGGCTTTGCAGAATGACGGTTTTAGACCCTTCGATTGGTTCATCAGAGGCGGGTCTTTTACAAAATCCGGCTGATTGATCAGGAGGGGTTCTGCCCCACTCACACATTGGCCTTGAGCTTCACGCACCTCTGCGTCGTGGCCTGCTGGTGTCTCCGGCAAGCTCATGAAACTGATCTATTAAGGAGGAGGAATAAATAGTCAAGGCGAATTTGGCGCAATCCACTGAAAACTGATGCAGCAGGGTTACAAAAAATGACCCTTGTATTTAAACACAGGATGGTGTTTTGCATGAAGAGCGAAAGTATGGAAGCCAAGTCATGTGTCTTAATCTCTTTGTAAAAAAGAAGCATTCCCTCGAGCTTCGCAACATGTAGTGAAAATGGTTGTAGGACAAAGAAGAAAGAGATCCCGCTCACACTCGGTGTTGTAAAGGGAGGATGTGCATGTGGGTGGCGGGCGCAGACTTTACTTTTGGCAGCACACACATGCATAGCTCTCTCTCTCATAGAGTTCTCTGGGTAAGAAAGCAGCAGTTGTAGTTGTTAATGGTATAAACAGTCCAAGTAAAGTCTCAAGCGTCAGGCTTAAGTCAGTTCTTCCCGTACTTTCGCCATTTAATAATGTGTAGTCACTACTGAGAGCTCGAGACCAAATAGTAAGCATTTTTGAGGGCATTATCCATGCACTTCAAATACAAAATAGGCCCTAAGTGTCATTGTGTTGTGATAAGAGGAGATGTGATTCATACATCACACATCTCCCACAAAGAAAGGGAGGACTGAGACTGACGGGTTTCCACCGCATGATTCTCATTGGTTGGCAACTTCCCATCAATTGCATCAAAGACAGCATAGTATTAGTCCACTTTTCATTCAAAAAGTCGCAGTAATTAATTTGGTTTTTAACAAAATATCAATACTCATAACTCTGGAGTGCTACTTAAATTATAATAAGTAGTGAAAAAGCGGTAAGGTCACATAACCCCTCCTTGCACAAAATTTATCCTGTTTTTCTATTTTTTTACTTTATAATGCTTAATTTATGTGTTCTCACCTCTTAAATTTAGTGTTTAGAAAAAAAAATATGCACAAATAGTTAATGAGTTAGTCCAACTTATCCAATCAACACTTCCCCCCAGAGACATTACAGATTCAAGGAAAAAAAGCGCAATAGCAATCACCTCGATGCCATCCAGTTCAGTCAAATATGTAGACTGTACTTTAAGTGAAATTCACCCAAGTGACAATTTGACAGCCTAGCGACATGGATTTGAAGCCCATAAGTTGCCAGCTTTGACAGAATTTGGCATTTGTCTTGTCCCCCAATTTTAATCAATTATACGACTAGGAACGTTGTTTTCTACTAGGGTTTTTGGCCTTTCAAAATAAGATAATTTAGCTTGATCAAGCTTTTGTAAACCTAGAAAGAAAGGGGTAGAGGTATCCATTGTTTGGCTGATTGCCTCCACTATAGGTGAATTACACGGCTCAAGGGGATTTAGCCTCCAAATTAATCAAATTAAAGTTTTACTTTTAACGAGCATAGGGAATCTCAGCATAGGAACAAAAAAATTGGCTGATAAGAAATATTTATAGATATTTGCTTCTCCGATTTCCTCAATAGGGACTTTTCTGCGTTTTCCAACAAACCTAATTTTAAAATGAGGTTTTCCTTTCCTCCCCAGGACAGGTCTCCTACAAAAGAGAGGCCAATTTTTGCACAAAAACACCAACCAGAACGAGCTTTCTTGCCTTGAGGATCAAGTCTTGAATGAATATTGGATGGATGGATGGATGGATGAATGGAAGGATGGATGGATGAATGGATGGATGGATGGATGGGTGGATAAAAATATGCGGATTGGGCGGGTAGATAAAATTTGGGTGACTTGGTACAAAAAGGAAGGTTGATAGATCTCGCTAGGGCCGCTTCCACTTTGTGGATTGAATAAATCTGACGAAACACAATTTCTCACTCAAACCATACATTGACTAAGTTCAAAGGCACCTGCCAATCGTATAGTTGGCTGGCATCTTAGGTCGCCTCCACCATCACTAATATATTTACATCTCACTCTCCACTCAATAATCGCCAATGTCATTCTGAGGAGAACAATTCACCCAAAGCCTCTACTTTAGAGGAAATATTCCTTCTGAATTAATCCAAGATCTAACAGGCAGTCGGTTATTTTTTGAATGTGCTTCATCCCCCTGTACGAGAGGGGAGAAGTAAGATTGCTGGACCAAGCCAAAGTGAAAATAAATATCTCTACTAGCGAATTTTAATAACCTGTAACGCTGCATCTTTCGGTAGCCGTAAAATTAATTTATGGGTGCTAACTAACCCTTCACTATCGCCAACTTCTGCTGCTACGCTAACAGGCATCCTCTTCACGCCATTGCCGCATCTTAAGAATTTCACTTATACACTCCGCTTTCCCTGATCGGTCCCATACTTAATTTCATAACCGAACTGCCATCTTCAGCCAAGACGGTGTTCTCTCTGACAAGAGCGTTCCAGCAGATCACATCCCATCACCTTAAAATAAACCTGCACTTAGAAAGCCAAAAGACAGAACTGAATGCTGATTCGTCCTAAGTGTCACATGTGGTACCCAAGGCTTTTTTGTCTGTCACCAGATTATATGACATTCAGGATCGCAGTTATTTGCCTCAATGCAGGAGGCGTCAGGACTGTTGAAGGTCATAAAGTGTCGTTTCACACTGCTGAATCATACAGAGGCAAGCCAGCCAATCACAGGGCTTGAAACATTAAAAAATTTTCAAAAGGGATTTCCTACCCCTACATGGGTATAGTTATGTGACAAATACTTTTCCTTGTTGGATCAGTTCAACTCTTCAAATAAACACCCAAATAGTGTGCATCAATTGGATTTAGTGGCGCTAAATTATTTTCAAGCAGAAATGTAGGAGCGGGAAGGCAGACGGAGAGGGCAGGGGAGGGATGGAGGCTAAGTCACTTCATTATTTATTTTCTAGAAAATGGCAAATCATTTTTCCTTGCCTACTGAAATGTTTCTTTAATTTTTGTATTTCACTTCAAAGCCCTAGCATTGTTTGCCTACATGCCTGCCTGCCTGCCTACCTCTTCCCTTCCCCGCTTTGGATCGTGTAAATTTTGCAAAGCAAGTCGGAATGAAAATTAGATGCCGAAATGAAACAGAAATAGCCTACTTTGTTGTTACAGAAAGAGCAAAATCAACGGACTTGCAGGATTAATTGTAAATATGTTCATCTCTCTTTCTTCCTCCCTCACTCCCTTTTCGCGCCTACGATCTCTCGGGTAGAAACATTGGTGTGTATTTGCCCTCGCTTTTCTGTTTTAATTAAGTTCCTGCTAAGTTACCGCACTTATTTACCCCAATTTTTGCCATTAAACAGCATTAAAGGACGTCTAGGTGACAAAAAGAATACCTCATCTACTCCTTCTTATTCTTCTTCTCCAAGGTTGTTCAAACATAATCTAGACAAGGGAGTTCCTAATAAATCAAATAATAGAAAACGCATTTTAAATAAATGCAAGTCATTTTATATTTTATGCGATCGTGACAAAGGAAGTCATTTCACACACCATTTGACCACTGAAAGAGGCTATTCAGGCAATACAGCGTCAAGCATTAGATAGGAGAAAAGGAGAATTATACCTGCTTAGATCTCATAAAAATTGAAAACAGCCGCACTGATTGCCTTTTTACAAACATTACTTGTTACAGTGCCTAATGATTCCACTGAGTCACATATATGTGACGTGTAGAAGTCTTTCGTCTGGAGACATCTGGTTGCAATCAGGCGTGTGTTATAGGCTAAAATGATGAGTCCTCGTGATTTTAAAGGCAAATTTTCTTCCTATAGCACATCTATTGACGAGTTCTAGAATTAATTTTTCCTTTATAACTGCAGTAATGAACGGGTCAAGCACGAGACCCGTTTATGCAGTTACCGTACTTAGTGCATTGCAAGCATTTTGATGGAGCTCACTGATTCTGGTCAAGCAGATGTCGTCGCCAATCCAAAGGACTTACAAAGCACAGTTGTGCATCAGTATTTGAAGGTGGTGATCCTATCTTGAACTACCGAAACATGGAACGGGGAGCATGGACATGAAATGCAGAGTGAAGCTGATGGATTATGTTACATGAGGCTGTCTACTCTAAGAACTGCGTTGAGCTTAGTGGCAAAGCTCTGACGGGTAACCTCTTGAATCACCCGATGTAGTTCCTCTTGATGGATTGCAGTGTGTTGTAGCGGATCATACCATCGGACGGCGGATCAAATAAATGAATTGCTAAGAGAAGTACACAGTGTTCTTGAAAATGCAGAATACTTCCGTGTTGCTATTGGAGCCGGTGTTTTGCTTCAAGAAGAAGGCATCAAGAACATTATCTCCATCTGCAGACCTTCAAAATGGACCCAAGGCTAAAAAGGGTTACTGTCTTTCCTTCCATCCTCTGGGTATAACAAAGGAAAAGTGCTTAAAGAGCTGAGGTAAGTATTTAAGTTAAAAGTCTCTTTATAAAAAAATACACTGGTTTTCGTTTCACCTTCTATAATATCCATAGGTGGGAATGAGGAAACAGTAGGATGTGAAGGTACAGCCCTAGCGACCATTCCGCCCGTGGAATATCGTGGTCCGGCCAAATTAATAAAAGGTGAGGGCTTAAAGGGATTTGAAGCAAAAGAAGAATAAGAATATTTTGCTTAAAAATTACGTTAGAAATAGACCTATTCATCGTCGATGACCCTATTCTATATCCATCAAAAATAAACAGAAGAGCGGGGTGGCTCTCCAAATCTTGAATGAATTAGAGTAGATGGGTTGAAGGTGTAAGAGATAGTCCTCTCAACCCCATCTCAACCCTTCTGTCATGCTCTAAACGAGACATGAATAAACTTTCAAAGAAGTAAAGAAGGAAAACACCAACATGTAAGCCTATAGACAAGAAAGGTCAAGGTGGAAGGGCTTCGAGCCAATCAAATCCGGGAAAAAATGTGCAGCCCACGTAATACCTCCGCACGGAACCTCTGGATGGATCTAAAGGATGTCAGCTGTAGCGGTTGGTGAGACGCAACACCACATCCCCCCCCTCTTCCCCATTTTGACTTTTCTTCGCAAAAAAAGGCAACCAAAATTATGTGTCTGTAAGGAGCAAAACAAGGTGATCTAATGCACCTACTTTTTACATGCAGTTAAATGGGAAACAGTCACGAAGAAGTTTCTCTCATCAAATTTGACAAATAAGCAGTTTGAATTAACTTATTCGTTAAGCACATAGACTGTACCTAATTTGGGGGACACTAAATGATCCCCTACAGGGCTGATATGAATCCCTTAAACTCCTGATCACCAACGCCTTTCCATTGCTTTAGATTGCAAGGAGAAAGTGATGATTTCTGAGCAGATCCGCTTCAAATAAAGCATTTTTACGTCTGCCAGGTTTAAAAACTCCGTGAACAAGAAATTTATACCTTCCAACTCTCACGTGGAATAACCCACTGTGACTCTCGAAAATGATTTGTTAATATTTTTCCCGACAGGTAATTGAAAGTGATGCCCTAGCCGGTGTAGAAGTAGGCTACATTTAAGCACTTAAGTCCTTCAGTTTCAGTAGGTTTAAGTCAGCACATGGTTGTCGCGATGTCTCGTCTATTGGCCTCTCCCCTCCCCTACCCGCTCTTCAGTTGGGAGCATATACTACTGAAATACATGTTTGGACCCCAAAGGCAGAGTTTGGCTTCATGAAAAAAAGAGAGAAATTATTAAACCTGAGGACACTGACCTTTTAAAGTCAATCAGTTCACTGAGTGAAGTGGCTTTGCATGCAATAACAACCTCACTTTGCTAAGAGAATTAAATGACCTACTGGATTGGGGTTGAGATTGTGCAACAGGAAAAGACAAGAATTTAATCCCAAACAAAGCTTGACTTAAGCAGAAAATGCAATAAATTGAGGCAATGGGACGGAATGAGTGGAGAGAATGTTTAACTTCTCTCTTTAGCACTTGGAGGAGGCATTTGGGAGAGATTATGATGTGGTGATCAAAGGCGGTGGTTCCAGTTCATGAAATTTGCAAGTGCATTAAAGTTTAATCAGACAATCCGTAGGTGGACATTTCTGGTTGCAGAACTTAAATTTTTAATCACGGAAAGAAAAACAAATTAGTTAGAAGGCAGTTAAGAGGGGAAGCATTAGGGTAATCAACGAAGCTAAATTATGCATTTTTGCCGTAGGTTGCCTTTTACGAGGCCTTACCCTGTTGTGGTGAAAAAATAGTCGTAGGGGTAGTGAAATTTGTTAACCATGACCTAACAGACGACCTTCATGTCTCGTGTGGGGGACCAACCCGGCTCACTCCAGACACACCGCTCACCGAAATGGCGGGTGACAATGCCAGCGCGTGTGTAAGGGGGCCGGATGCCCATCACCAGGCCCGCAGGCATGCATGTAGGCGTTCATACAAATTTTGAGGATAAACACACAAAACGTCAACCGAAAGATGTCCACCTGAGGCGACGAGTGACCTTGAGTCCACCAACGACATGACACGGCGCAAGTCACGACAACGCAGCACACCATGGAATATGCGGTCGAGTCATGTCCCCATACCAAGTACAAGAAGGGCTACAAGACGTTTGTTTCCATGAGTGACTATGGTACTAAAGGCCACCTAGCCAGTGCTAACGTCTCGATAAAACTGCGGAACAACAAAACCCAGTGATTTTCCTTAACGGGCGCAAGTTCAAGGGCCTAATGCATACATTGAATGTCAAGAAAGCTTCCCACTCTTAATGAACCTAGAGGTGAGAAGTCGCCAAAGTGGTGGGTAGAAGAGGGGCCCGTTGCCAAAGGAGGTTATAGCCTTTCACATTACTTCTGGCCACGTGTGTACCACTTTGCTCTCAAATTGTACGGAGCATCATATTGGTGGAAATGTGCAGATTCAGCGTTGACAATAAAGTCATTTAAGATTCTTTAGGATGGTTCATCAGTACCGAAAAATCTTTCTTTTGTCTACCATTCATAGGCTCACTGGGTCTCGACACAACTCAAATGTCAAAAAGAAGTGAATTGAATTGCCTACCTGCCAAGCTGGACAGGTGAGGTAGTAGATTCGAATACGATCAAGCATTAGACAGGCGCCCTGATCACGAATGGCAAGACGCATCCACCCGTTGGACGAATGGGTTGCCATTTTTGTTGCTGTCGTCACTGCCTTCTGTTCGATCTGGGGTCGGAAGCGTATCAACCAACTTGTTACAGCAGTGTCCTCTGAGGGATATTTGGAGCTCCATTTTCGATCGGAGGATATTGTAGCCAGTTTTTTGAACGACTAAAAAGGCAGATCCAAAAGGTTAGGAGGAATTTGCAGAGGATGAAGAAAAGAGAGGGGAGTTATCAAAGAATCCTCTGTATTCACCTTGAAGTACTTGAGAAGACAAACAGAAGAGTGTTGCTAGCTACCTGTTGTCCGGCATCATATGTAGCACATTTGTGTCACTTGGATGAGGAAACAACCCCGTCACACATATGTAACGCTGGTGGAAATCATGTTATGGTGGATAAAATGGAGGATAGAGCACTTTTTTACCATCTTTGACCTAATTCGTATGAAACAGTTCATTTTCTCACCAAGCAGACAGATGTGAATTTCTCGTAGGTAGTTTACACAGACCATCCATCACCTGCTCTACCCTATGTCTATGTCTCGAATGCAGCATTAATCAGCGATGTTAAGGCGCAGAGTTTCCAGAGGAGACATAAATCTGTGAAATCAAACACTCCACCTCCCTAAGATGAGATTTATTTCCTTCTTCACGATGACACGGCCACCTCAAAGCGCTATCGCCTTTACGCCTGAATAAATGTGATATTTCCGTGGTCGGCTAAATAAAAAAAATTTTCTTGTTTCCTTTTATCAAAATAAGTAGGAAAGAAAAGAAAATGGGATAAATTTGTCCATTTTTACTCATCCCGTCTCTTCCCTCACCCCAAGTTAAGCTTCGAGTGTCGGAATTTTGCTGCCTTTCAATCAAGAGTTGGACCCCATTTTAACTTAAAATGAAGCGATTTTTAAGAAAAATTTGTCCAAAATTAATGGAGCGTCATTTTTTTATGAGGCGGGTGACTTCTTGAACCTTACATGCTTAAAAGACATCTATAAACCACAGGCTTGGGTCGCCATAACCATATCCTCTCTCGCTTCGAGAAGGCCGAGAATTCTTGCATCTCGAGACATCATTTTGATGACAATGTGGTAGGTATTTATGTCATTCCACCCCCCCCCTCCATTGTTACAAGTAGCGATTTTGGAGGTGTCGAATGGCAAACCTGGTCATCGGTTGCCCTCCCCCCCTCAAAGGTGCTTCTTCCATTATTCAAAAATGAAATTTAGACAAATGACTGGTTTTTAATAATCTTCTGGCTACTCACTGTTCCCTTGCTCTACTAAAACTCATCCAGAAGGTACTTGGGAGAATCCGTATCCCAGCTGTACATTTAGTTCAGAAGGAGGAAGGAAGAACTGCGCGATACCTATAGTTGTCCTCGTCATTCAAAATCTTTATTTACTATAGATAGGTTAAACAGACTTTTCTTGATAATCAAATGCCAAGGCTGGCCCCAACAAGACTCCTGTTAGTATGTTGGCATTTAGTTCGCTGGAAGGAACCACTGAACAGATTGAAATATTCGAGGTTTAAAAGATTTGCTGTCATTTTTTGATTCGCCTGTCTAATAGTGACTTAATGTATGGTGTGAGGAAGGACCTGTCAAACGCTCTGTTTAAATTCCTCCATGACATCTATCGATGTGGTACTTCCTTGTGTCCTCTAAAACCGCTTTTCGTGTTGGTTTAAATCATTTTATGCCAATGCTTCACGAACGGAGATGAAGTTGGCTCTCAACCTACGGAATGTCACGTTCCTAGAGGTATTTGGAGAAGGCGGTGCATGTGGTAGTGTATCGGACCATCCAGAAGTAACTTTTACATCTTGATTTAGGGGACGGGACATCAAGCGATAATAAGGCGACCCGCTTCATCATCACCTTCTCCTTCCTCCTCTTCATTAGTCCAAGAGTTTATCCAACACCTCCAATCATTTGGTACGAGGAAGTGGTGAAATCTTTTAAGTAGATGGGCTTTACCCATTCATCATGTATTTATGTATGGCTATAAGCCTCTTTAATGCTCTCCCAAGACCTTATAAAAGTATATTGCGCACTTTAAATTGTTGGCTGATAAACTTATGCTGAGAAATGGCTCTCTGCATTCCACATCTCCTTGGCCATTTCCAAATAATTCATTTACTATCCATCACACTGCTGGAACACACACCAATTCCTTCCTGAATGACTCGGCCTGGTTTGTTAGCCTGGTGAACGATGAATGGTTAGAGGTTACAACTTCGAGAAATGCAAGAAGGATCTCTGAAGGAACTGTCAGGCCGGATCGATAAAGTGGAGTAAAGGGCCAAATCCCTAAACGATTCTGCAAGACCTTCACATCTGGGGCAACCAGTACTTCGTGCTTGGGAGACTTCGTCCCTCTTGTGCAGGTGCTAAACGATTGTGACACTTACTGAGTGAAAATTTCTTGTCGGAGGGTGAACAACGACAGTTGAGTATCTAAAAAGACCCCTCTCCTGCATATAATAAGGGTAGAAGAAGGGATGGAAGGGACAAAGGTTACTTGTTTCTACATGGAAAGGGAGGTGGGCTTCTTCACATACCTCTGCCTAATTAAGAAAAGATTATGGATTACTATTGGAGTGCTTTTGAATGCCTTCTTTTGTAAGCATTGGGAAGGAGTTTCTTCAAGACGATTGACACTGAGGTGTATATAGCTGTATTGGAAATAGTAGATGGTATAAGGTCATTTGTCTTTACTTCCATCCCTGTGACAATTGTGAGACGCGGCATGTCCCTTGACAGTCCCGATTGGTGGGCACGTTGACGAGATTGATGACGACGACCTACGGTAATGGTAATCTGATCTTTTAACTCTCTGCTACGTCATAACCAGAGATGGCTCTTCTGGACAGTGACATTGATAGGATAGAGCCCTTCTGAATGACTCTTGGTCTCTTGAAGGCCAGTGAAGATGGACGGTGTTGCAACCGTCGTATAGAAATAGACAATTCGTAGGCGTAATTGTGTGCCTTTTATAATCCCCATCCACTTGGAAGAAGTGGCTATTCCCTTTCCAAGTAATCATGCATCATACCAGCAGATAAAATATCAACTGTTTATACATTGTCTTGAAAAAATTAGGCAACAGGATGGGCGTGATTCACTGTTGGATTTCAACTTTGGGAGGGGAAGGGGATAGGGAGATATTTCACTTCCGATCTGTGTAGCACCTGTGGTCGAATTTTAGGTCATTCTTCTGGATGCACATTAAATCGTCAAAAATTTAAAGTGAAAAAATGCTTTCATGCGCGTTATAAATTGTTGCAAAACCTACATCAGTATGTGGAACGTCAGCCACATCCATATCGCTTCGCAGAGCCTCCTGTTGTAGAAAGACGTCGAAATTCTCACGACAGGTGCCTCCTCGACCGTCGACAATTTCACGATCGGCACAGCTACGCAGCATGAAGTTAACTTGCACATGAACACTGAGAGCTCGACCCACTGGAATTAGTGGACCGAAGAGCCAAAATTCATCCCTCTCCGTGGTGGAACTGCTCTCGCACAGACCGTAAACGCTGTAGCCTGCACCTGGTCGACTTTGTTGACGCCACTAAGGTAAAGAGGTTGGAAATATTAATCAACCCTTGGAAACGACTTCCATCGTCCTGATATAAGTATGCACTTCTTTCACTTCGTCCACTGGTCTCAGTACTACCATTCCCTTTACTTCAACCCAGGGCAGTGTTGTTGACTTGTGTGCTGATCAAAAGGCGAAAGCTGCCTCTTTACCTAGCATACTCAAGCCTCTCGATATTTTTGCTGTATATTAATCAGGCTTTTAGGATCAGCTATTCGATGGGAGTCACTACTAGCAGACTTTCAGTGCCAGCCACGAGTAGGCATCCACTTCCTCGTGCTATGGTAGCATGTCTTCCTGTGGAGGGAGAGTGAAATCCGAAGTTCCCACTTCACCACTAGCAAATTGGCATCACATTAGGGTCTTGTTTTTTTAGTCATTGATAAGACGATTTGCCGCGGCTCAACTTTACATGTGAAGAGTTCAAGGTTATTTGTTTAGAGGCCTTGAAAGCTCTCCTTCTCCTCAGTTCAACAAGCGGTTATTTAACAGGGTCAGAATATCTCCAGTGCTGCTCTTCGGTTGGTCCACCTTCGGTCTCTCAACTGGCCCCAAAGATAGCATTTTAAAATGTAGCAAAATTTGAAGTTGACTTTGCGTTTTTGGTTGGGGTGATCGGAATAATGGACGTGGATACCTACATTTGACACCTACTACCTCCTCGACTTGTCACTTGGCACATTTGATAAACAAACACGACTGCTGTTCGAAATAAAATACCTCTTCTGACAAGTGATTAGGCTTTTTTTTCATTATACCTGGAAAAATCATGGTAACACAAATAAGTGTGAGATTAAATGTCGAGTTCTCAGAGTTGTCAAGTCAATGGAAAAGCAGAGCTCCACTTAGGTGACAGCAGCAATGATTTGAAGGAAGATATGAGATGCAAAAAATACCTAGAAGTTAATCAAATAATTACTTTGTAAAAGTGACCTATTAGAGGAAGGATGCTCTTCTGATCCCCCAGTTTAGTAGTTACTACGTCTGTATCCTATTCCCAATCACCGTTTCTTGGTGAACTCGGTATGATTTTTACTAGGATCATCAAATTGCCCTTAAATATTCCTTTTTAAGAGCCAAGAAAAAGTATTAAAAGTGTAGTTTGCCTTATTACCACTGGTTTTCCAAAAGGTGTTCATCTTTTCCTTCTTCCCACCAAAAGAAATGAGAATGTAGTGACACTGTATCCAATCTATGTCCGTTAATGCTGACATGCGACCCTCACACTGTGGATAGAGCAGTTCAGGTCACTCGGCACACATCGCCTGCCAAAATTGGGGGGTAACAGTATCAGTGTGTGTGCGTTGGTGCCTGGGTGCCCACATTTGGGCACGCAGGCATGCATGTTGGTATGTCCGCAAAGCCACGTGATGGCCCACGAAGCCTCTTGTGAATGAATGCATTAAAATTTCAACACGAGGGGACCTATCTGAGGCGCCAAATGACTTCGGTCACACCCTGTCATAAAATGGCGCAGTGCGTCACAGCAGAGGACGATGAGACACTCAGACACTAAAACTTTCGGTAGAGTCGTGTCGATCTTTACTACCGTATATCTATCGGTGACTCTCCCAAGCATTAGTGTCTTCTAGTCCATCATACCACAGCACAAGACGCCTGTCATTCATTTCTGTGAGTGGCTGTGCTACATCCAACGTGGAAGACTCGGCCGAGCTGCAAAGGAGTCTATTTAATCTTCCTGCAGTGGGAATGCTGAACAGGCATAATTTTAGGGAACTACCAAGATAGATACTTTTTTGATGAAATCAAGTGCGGAAAGATGCCATAGTTGTGGATAAAAAGAGTCTCTTTCACAATTCGCCGCATCGCATTTTTAATTGACACCACATCTGGCTACAGTGTTTCACTTTCTTACCAAAGCAAGCCTCAAGGCGGATGTGCCATCGCGGTTCAGCGTCATCTACAAATCTTCATTCAATAATCATGTCTCTTGTCGAAAAATTACTTTTAAATTCCTCGTAATGTTAAAGAATTGTCACAGTTGATGAGGTTATAACTGTTTCCATCTTCTTAAAAATGAAGGAACTAAAAAGCTCGCAATACCCTGTACCCATGAACTCAATTGTTGGAAGAAGACGGTTTTGTAGCTTCTCATTTCGTTATCTCACATGGTTTGTTACTTTCTAACTATCATTTCTGATATAATGGATCAATTTGTAATAAGTTGAATGCTTTGAAAGAGATCAACAAAAGTTATCCACAACTTCAACTCGTTTGCAAAACTTATTTCTCTTCACTTTCTTTGCATTGTTAAATTCAAACCACGTGAAATTACACTTATCGTGTTAATCAGGTCTGAGAGCTTTTGGGGAAGGAATAAAAGAAAACATACTTACGCCAATGTCTGAGGCTGTGTTTTTGGTCCAACACTCCCATCCACTTTCTCGAGAATCGAGGAGAACAACTGCAAGGAGAAGTTTACAAAATGAAAGCTGTAACAATGTACTTTTTGTGTTTTCAAATCTCAAATTTCAGAGAGGTTGAAAGGTGGGAAATAATAGGATGAAGGGATTCCCACAACTGAACCAATAGCTAAGGGATCCTCGCTATTGAACCAATGGCTGAAGAGATCCTCCCGAATAAACCAATCATTGAGGGGCTTCTCTTGGACAAACCAATAAATGAGGAGTGAGGGAGTTCTAATGAAAAATTGTTTTAAAAAGGTGTGAAAGGATCTCAAGCTTCACCTAAAAGTATCATTTCCTCTAATCCTCCACCTTTTAGCATTCACACATTTTGCTTTCAAAAATATTTCTTACTTTAATCAACCAACACGAGCTGAATTTTTAAGATAGGAAAGTTGACCATCAATTTAAATTACACCGCATTTAATAAATTTTAATTTGGAAGAAAAGGAATCTGCTAACCCTCCTACTTTAACTTCTTTAATTTTCTCAATTTTAGACGTTTTTATGGAATAGAAAAGCGTCAATCTTAAAAATTATTTTTAATTAATTTTTCGTACTGGCGAAGAAGCTCCTATAAGCTCGCAGAATAATATTTCAAGAAAATGTTCCCACCTGTCTTTTTCTTTTCAAAAGGTTCGTCAGACTTCAAAAGGGGGAGTAGTCCTCTTATAAAAAGCCCTACAATAAACTGCATGGGCCGTTTTATTCCCCAGGGTTCCTGTACAACTGTAAATAATTCTTCGCTTTACTT
The DNA here is from genome assembly GCA_001870725.1 of Taenia solium. NCBI lineage: Eukaryota > Metazoa > Platyhelminthes > Cestoda > Cyclophyllidea > Taeniidae > Taenia > Taenia solium. Next base: position 114,088 of record MIEF01007204.1, on the reverse strand, counting down.
AAAAAAATTTACTGTTTTTCGTGTTGCTAATTTGAGGCCAGAATGAGTAATACTATTTTAGTTACTTTCTTATTTATTCGTGCTTTTAAACAAAAGTCAACAATTTGTAACATTCCTTTGTCTTAAGTAACTCTTCCCTACGCTGGCCCACTCCTCGGGCCTAAACAAAAGCCATCGGTTTGGGGACTCCAAGATGGGCGGGAAGGGGGATAGGGAAAAGAGCTTCCCAAAGAAGAATTTATCAAACCCTTTTTAGAGTGACAACTCTACATAAAAGTTGGTCCTTTGCTCCTACTTTAAAGGTATATAAAATGCTTTAGAAATGGCCTTTCTTCTACAATAAATAGGGGATATAATGTGAGTGTCTATAAAATGCCAGAAAGAGAATGGTTAAATGAGATGTGGGAAGAAAAATTACTGGATAGCATAGAAGATGGTCAAAATTGAATTGTAAGGTTTTTTTGGGGGAAGAATAGTACATGCCACCATCAACTTCTCCTCTGGAACATGGACCCCCACCTTCGGGGTGCGCATCTTTTCTGACCTTCGGGTTAACTGTCTCACTTGTCGGAGGAGACACTAGACACCGGAGGGAGTTAGGGAAAGCGGGCAAACAGTGCCTATTTTCACCTCCTTTCCTTCAAATGTTTTAGCTTTTTCAATTCTCAGACAACGGGTCAAGTGTCATCCTGAAGTGGCTTATGCGATGGACCAAAGTTCTCCCTCATTAAAGTTAATCACAGTTTTGACGCATTGTAGAGTTATGTAAGCCTTTATTTATTTCAAAAAATTTAACTGGTATTTTTTCAAATTGCTTTGAAAAAATAAAAGGTGGGGTTTCCCAGACACCTAGCGTTGTTTTTACGGTGATGAGGCAGAAGGTGGACTTTTTGAGCTACGTACCCAAAATCCCACCGACAGTGTTGTTCCATCAAACGTTTTAATTATTTATAAAAGTCAACTTCTTTTAAACAAACACACTAATTAAAGGCATTAAATGGAGGGAGTCGCTAGCCTGTTTGGTCTTCAGTTTGAGACATGATGAAGTCGCTACCCCTCCTCCTCCTCCTCACATAAGTTATTTATGGAGATAAATAGAAGGATAATTTTAAAGTAGAAAACAGTTTGAACAAGTATGCGTTTGGTACTTTATGATGAAAATTTTTTGAGTTAAACTTGGTTTAAAGATCCTCTTTCCCGCCTCCGCGGTGTCAGATAATTGTTACCTTGTCAGCAGCCTTGCTCGCCCCTTTTGTATTTATAGTGCTGGAAGGCAAGGAGCCCAAAAAGACAAGGCAGTTGGGTCCAACGCTTTCATACTTAAGGAGGAACCCTAAGTTTACCAATTCGGGTCACTAATCTGAGTTGCGGGAGATTTTGAAAAGAGAAGGATGCGGCCTGCGCAATTCGCTGCCCTCGGATTCTCCTCCTTTCCCACTTCCGATGGTACCGAGGCACCAAGATATACCGGCTTTAGAGGCAAAATCAAGTCAAGCTACAAGTCCAAATGAATCCCCATCAAATTTCATGAGAATCTATAAAAATTTGCAATGTCATGCACTTTTTGATAAATTAAAGCTTTAGCCTACTAAATATTGTTCTCAACCTCCAGATGCTTTTTAAAAATGAATAGTTGCCTTCCTAAATTAGTTTTTCCAAACATCGCCTTGGAGAAAAGGCCGCTGGATTTTGTTGTCTCCGATGAGTTAATCATTTTGAATACATTTTTAGGCGCTTTTGTGGAGTTTCGTTTATGGTGCACAGGTGACTACTCAAATGGCTACTTATAAAATTTTAAAAAAATCGCGGAGAAGCAAAGAGGCTTAGTTGAAGTCAAGAAAAGCCAAAGGAAACCCAATGCAGATAACCTTTTTGCTACGTATTAATAAAACACCTTTTACAAAAAATGTGGCTTAAGATTCTGCAAATCGTTTTTTCTTATAAAGTGGTCTCCTGTGTTGAACTGAGGGAGAGGAGACAACAAATTATTGGGCAGCTATTTTGGGCGAAAAATTTCAAAGCAAAACCGTCAGACGGTGGCAACGGACACAATTTCAATTCATTTATTTACTTGTTTATTTGTCTGTTTGCTTGCTTGGTTGCCTGCCTGCTGAAGGAAATAGCATGTTCACATGTACCTGAAATTGTGCCTAGAGTGTGTATGTATGTATGTATGTGTGTGTGTGCGATATGACTGGGATGTGTCCAGAACTGTCGTGAAAGTAGGCCTGTTCAGTGCGTTTCTTTCTCTTCCAGTGGTTGGAAGAAGTAGTCTTCCAATTTGGAAGAATCAGAGGATTGGACAGCACTTCAGGAAGGAGTTAGCTCTTGCTCAACTCAATCTAGTTTCAACACATCACCTGAGGAGGCCCTTTGTTGTCAAATCGAAAAACTATTTTTCACTTCCACAAAATTGGCAAAAGTGATCACTGAACTTGCCTCCTACTTCGTTGATGCATTATATTGCCGGTAGAGTTGTCGGAAAGGAGAATGATACAGTAAATCTATCAATTCAGGTGTCTTAGAAGAATGAGGATAAGTGAAGAAGTGCTTTGACCTTAAGGCGAGAAAATCAGATGTGATTTTACCCGACCTACATTTTTGGAAATCTGGTAACTTAGCTTTGCCTGACAAGTGCTCAGGTGACGTCAACCTCGTCACTGAGCGAATGCTAATGCGTTTCCAAGAGAAGACGAAAGCACAAAGCTAATCATTTGCAAGTCGTTTCAACTTTTAGTACACAAACATCAGATTGCCTTCAAGAGACTAAAGGCGAAAGGGAGGGAGGAGGGGGGAGCAGTCCTACCAACGAGGCAACCTCACAATTGCCTCTGGCTCCTCACCCCTTCCCTCTCGCCGCCCCCTCCCCCTTTTATGGGGGCTACTTTCAGAGTCTGCCACTTTGGATTTGGCATAAATCTTTCTAGAATATGTTGCGCTTTTAAATGAGGCTATTAAAAGAGGAGATCAATCCTGATCCCAGTGCCCTCTATTTGGTTTTTTTTAAGCCCAGAGTGTCCCCACCTTTTTAAGGACCAAACGAGTTAGAGGACCTCATAAAGCGTGGAATTGTAATAGGTAAAACTTAAGGCTTTTCTAAAGATTTAGTTGATATCTTCTCTTTATAAAATATCGCTGTAAACTTGCCCAAGTTAGGTAAAAAACGTCAGCATTATTGTAAAAGGGGACGCCCAAGATATAAGTAGGACAAGGTTGGGCGCTTGAGTACAACCAACACTAGGAAATTGTCTCCTACTTTGTTCAAATGGTTTCCCACCTATTAGGCATTCCTGTCAGAGTAATAAACTCGACATTCTTCATGTATTCACGTAGGGAACCCTTTCTTTTGTCAGTCCTTCCAGAAGGGAAAATGTCACTCCTAAGTTCCCACGTCGTCATCGGGGCGATTAGGAAATAGTCATGATTTAGGGAAATTTCATCGACACTAATAACAATTTATCGGACCGAAACAAAAAAGCCTTGCCGGCCCCTCAAAATATTTTAGAAGACAGGGAAAGGAATCCCACGTTAGCAGAAGGGCGGGGCAAACAAAAACTTGACCGACCCGGACGACTTGATAGGCTTGCTAGAAATGATGGCCTATCAGCCACAAACAACAGGGCAAAGGATTTATCGGACGCAAGCCGGTAGATGGAGTTTAAGGATGTAGCGAACCTGATGGACTGTCAACAAAGAAACTGACAAATCGAGAACTTGATGGCAATAAAGTAGCGGAGGACCAAAAAGGGTACATTTTTGACTCATTACAACTTATACTGCTTAGGGAAACAACGTTTTTAAGAAAAAAACAATTTCAGCCTCTAAAACCCTATTAAAATACATTTTTGGCAGGTTAGTTACACTTCTTAAAGCCAGAAATTAATGGGCTAGAGTGAATCTGAATTGTTAATTTTTTTCCTTTACCAAAGAATCGAAATTTTCTTTGAAAAATTAAACTATCCGGTTTGTTTGTAAAAAATGAGCGGCGAGATGACTTAAAGGCTGAAAGGAAGGAGAGGGGGGAAGAGGGGGGAGAGGGGGAGAGAGGAGGGGGAGGGGGGAAGAGAGTGGTTGCGGAGGGGAGAGCAAATGACCTGGTAAGGGGCGGAGGTATCTGGAATCTCCCTCCCCTCTCTCCTCACAAAAAAAATTTCAATAACCTTAGCTGCTTCACAAAAGATCAAGGGCAAAAAAGTGATCAAGTCGTCTCTATTCATCTTCACTTATCTGTAAAACAAGTTGAGATATTTTGAGGAGTGAGAGGCAGTAGATGAACAAATAAAAAGGGAAATAATTTTATTTCTCTCGAAAAGTATTTTCTCACAGAAAAAAATCAACTACTGGATTAAACAAGTAAATTTCTATTTTTTAATGCAAAAATTTGTTAGATACCGGCTAGAAAAGTCATTGAACGGCGGTGGGAGATAGCACACATGGAGTTGGCTTTCAGGCCAGCAGATTTCAAAGACTGACAATCAACTGTTTAATTTTACTAATACTTTGGAGTCAACCTACGGAAGAAGAGAAATGACTGGGAAATATCGGTGAAAAACCCTTGCTACAGTGCATTAACTTCTTGGAGGAGGTGAGAGGTGAGGGGAGACCCTCCCCTCGAATGCAGCGGCAACACTTGAAGGACCGCTCAACCTTCCAAGTATGAGAGGGAGCAGGAAAAACCTCATAACTCGCAGGTTACTCATTTTTTACTCCGTAAAGTTACCCATGCTTTTTTGCTGGAAAGAAATAGATTGGAAGGAAAAATTAGTCACTCCGACTCTGACTCTTAAAGCTCAATGACAATGATTCAGCCTTCTCACACGTTCGCCTTTCTTTTTAGAATCGGAACCTCATTGTCCTAAATTTTAACTATAAATATTTGACGTATGGGAAAAAAAGGAATTTACTATTTGCCTTCCAAAACTGCCGCCTAAGAGCCGTCAGAAATCTACAATTAGGCGGGGGAGCCATGTGGGTGTTTAAGTGCGCCAACAAAAAAAACCGCACGCTTTTGAAGACACTCTTAGCTTGTAATGCCATAAATAAAACAAAACCAACTCCAGTCAGATTTAATTGGTCTTTTGTTCTACCCAAATAGCCTCCCGTGGGGAAAGCGCGCTTTTGTTGCATGCCGCAGGCTGAGGGACTATTTCAAAGCGTGAAGTAGGAAGTTGGTCCCTTAATCCCACACCAAAAAAAAATAATAATAAATGCCATATCCTCTAGGTCAGTTAAAATTGGTAAATTTGGTTCCCTACTCACTTAAGTGCATACGGATGTGGAGCGTTGATTCATGTGAACCTTTCTATGGCCGTAAGTTGGATACCTCGTGGAGGTATTGCGTAGTTACAAAGACTCTACCCGCCACTAACAGTTGATTAAATAGTTGGGTACTACGCATCATTTCAAATCGACAAGTTAACTCCGCTTCATTCCTGCACGTAGTCAACGTCTAAACAGACATCCCCTTGGCAGTGGGAACCTAAACAGCATCCCTAATGAATGAGGGGATTACTTAGAGCCCTGCCAACCAGCTCGGAAGCGTGCTTTCGAAATGAGACAACGAACAAGTTTTTATTCCCTATGATGAGGCGAGAAGGAATGAAATGTTATAGTGGGGGGAGATTATCTTTTATGGACTCACCTTCATTGGGTCGAGGAGGGAACAATCTGGAATGTGCGGCCTCGGTGAAAATGGTAAACACCAGTGCAATTCCATATGCAAGGATCATCTTTCAGGTTGGAGGGCAAATTACCATCTAAAAGTGGTCCATGCTTCGATGGAGGCAGGAGATGCCATTTAGGTATACATCCGCGGGGAGACACGTCGACATTAAAGTGGTCTACTGCCACACATAACCCGCACCCAACCGTCATACAAGCTGTATCACGCCACCTCCTGATTGGCCGATCCCGAAGGGCGCGTGGTATGAACAACTTGGGTGGAGGTTCTCTGTGGCTTAGGAGGAGTCCTCTGGACGGCTTTGTTAAGTCATCTTTGTCTTTAAAAAAAAATTGGACCCAAAGTAACATGATACAAGGGAATTCACAGGGTGATCCACTTCTACAGTGCTGTAGTGTGGAGTGAATTTACCGGCAGTTTTGTTGCTGTAGACCCACCCACAGAGTGGGTTAAGTGCTCCGTATTTCAGACTGAGGAGAGTTTGTTTACAGTGTTTAACTGTTTCAAACACGCGGAATTGTGTATTCGTGGAGTAGAGTAGTTTAAAGACGAAGTGATAGGCTAGTTTTTTTTATCCTCCTCCGAGTTACATGACGCGAGTAAGTTAAAGGGGAGGGAAAGGAGAGGTGATTGTAAAGTGTCTCACCTGAGACATTCCGCTCCTTCTTGAGGGCAACTATGGATAGAATAGAAATTTGGAGGCACAGAAGGGCTGACAAAACAGAAGATGGCATAAATGAAATGCTATGACTCAGAAATCACGGCCAAAAGTGGGATATCGAAGAGGTTGTGTGGGAGCTATTTTTCATTCACTTCATAGACCTCTACGTCCATGGGGAAAATTTTCGATGCTTTTGGTCTGATGCTGCCTTATCAGCCAATTGCCTTCATGTAAAATGCAAGGGTAGACAAGACTGATCAGGATGCCAAGCGTGGACACGATTCCCATGGCTCATTTGTCCCCATCATCAAAACGACATCTCTAATATGATCTTCTAGGGAAGATCGGGAGTCTGATGAAATTTTAACGACAAAAATCCCGATTTGGGAAGTAGGAACCCAGAGGGACAGTAGAATCCCATGCTGTCAAGCTGACAATTTAACAGTGATCAGTCAAATGGTCTAAATGACAGTGAATAATGTGTTTCACTCGCTGTCAAAAAATGTGCAATTCTGCCTGTAAAATTCAACTTTAAATTAGCTTAATTCAAAGCTTCATTTTTGGTCACTTGTGGTTAGAAGTTAGCTTTACCTCGAAACAAGGCATTGCAGTGTCTTTTTTCGGCAGATATTTACCCTCCTACATAATTTATCATAAGGACTGACGAGATGGGGTGTGTGTGTGTGTGTGTGTTGATGGATGTAGGTCTGCCTATGGAAGTACCTTGAAGAATCCTTTTCCCTTAATTAAGTATCGCAAACACTCTGTCCATCCCTGTCCAGCTGCCATACCTACTGTCTGTGTATTTATGGGGTGGAATGTAACAAGGCCTACATGACAGATGGGCTCGTTGCCTTTCTAATGGTCACTTTCGCTCCTGCTCTGTTTCATGTCATGTTGGAGGCACAAAAATAGGCGGTATTACAAGAACCGAGCTTTTTTTACCCATGTCTGCCACCCTGGTTAGGGCTTAATTTGTTATTAAAAAATGAAGTTGTCATGCCTTTTTATGGGATTTTCGAGGCTCCAAACAATTGATGTAAAGGACACTCTCGCACCTCGAGCGAAGAGGGAAGCAGGTCTTAGCAGATCACCCAACCCATCTGGTGTCTTGAAGGCTTCCAAAGGCCTCAAGACTTGTTCATAAATGCTTATTCGTCTCGGGGAGAGGTAAAAGGCATTTTTAAACCGCAGCGGACTTGTACTTGTTTGAATCACACCATTATTTGCGCGGGGTTTTCAAATGACCCCGTTCTGATCACCGTTTTGTTGGTTCGGTGTTATTAGCCCTAAAAAAATACCGAAAAGGAAGTGTTCTAAAAAAGAACAAACTTATTTTCTTGTTCTAAATATCCTTCGAATCGATTTAAGCATCCAATGATTGTCTTCGACAAGTTTGGCACGTCTTATCATTGACAATGTTTTTTCGCACACAAATCCGGATAGTAAATAATTTTTTGAGAACAAAAACTTTATTTTTTATTGCGTGGATGTGGTTGATGATTTGAGGTGACCCCTACGACCTTTGGAATGAATGTTGCGGCGTCGATTCCATGATCCCAATGGAGCGGCTTTGAGCTAGCGCACTCAACAGAAGGAAACTTCTCGTCTCACTTGTTGTGTGGCACCTGATGAAGAGAAGGAATACAAAGCCACAAGCTTACCACGCAGAATTGGCTTGCAATACCTGAATTTGGCGATGAAGACGATGAGGATTGCTACCTCATGCTACCAACAAAGAGTTGCTTGTCATTAATAAAAACGTCGGAAGGAGTGTTTGATAAGGCAGTGTGACACCTTACACTCTTTGGCACGGGCAGATAGTGAGGTCAATTAGGTAATTGGGTCCCACCCAGACTCCCTCCATTAACAGATAACAAGGAGCAGTCAAGACTTCAATCTGCCCCGTCATTTTGGAGTTGCTTTTGCTGTAATCAAATGACAAACTGATTGATGTGGTATAAAATATGCTTTTTTTTGGGAGGGACCCTGGCATTTGATCTGCCTATTAACGATAAGGCCAATTCATTGCTCACCACACTTGTCCACAGAGCGAACCACTTCTTCTCCAGAAGCCGGAACAGAAGACAATGGGGGGTTTCCTTTGCTAAGATCCAACCCAACCACACCTGAGACCTCAATACGCCTGGAAAAGAAAAAGACAATGGAAAGAAACAGTCGGAAGAAAAAGGAAGTCCTTTATGTTGCGTAGCCTAGCCTAGACGTGTTTTCTCCTTCGAAGTCCATTCTGCGTGCTCCGGAATAGCCCCTTTGGAGGCGAAAAGGAAGAGAGGGCCAGAAGTGGCCCCAGTTACTCCTTCACAATTTTATTTTCAATGAGAAGTGGTTCTATAATGCCAGTTAAAAGAGTATACGCTTTTCTGGTCGACCTTACTTCGACAGGTACAACACGCTTTTAAGTGTTTTCTTTAGTAAATTGTCCTTTTTAGAAAGGAAAGAGGTCCTTCGGAAACTGTTCAACCCTCAAATTCAGTAATCTATTCTTTTATTGTATCAAATCAGAATTTCTTGAGATTTATTTAGCATCACTTGAATTTCCCTTCCTTTTTTTGGAAATTACTAAAAAGGGACCAATAGGATTTGTGCAATATTTCCACTCTTTTGCTCCTCCACCTCGGAGATTCCGAGGAGGCAAAATGGGGGAGAACGTCTTGCATGGCGAAAGGGAGAAAATTTTACCAATGATCTAGGCTTGTGAGGGCACGAGAAGTGCAGCTCATTGTTGCCACCTCCACCTTATCCGCTCTGAGAAGCCGATGAAGTCGCCGTGGTAAGGGGACGGTCTAAATCGCCCGCCTGCAACCCAAAGGTGAATACAAACAAACAAGCGTGAAAAATTTGGTTGCTAAAACCAAATGTCAAGGTTTTATTATTTTTCTTCTGATCAGCAGCACTTTTGACTACCTAATTCAACTCGAGTCAATCCTTTTAGAAATGCAAATAAAATAAATTAAAAGAAAAAAGATCTGGTGCCTATTCTTAATTTCTTTGCCTTTGTAAAATAAAACCCCAATAGCAAAATGACCAATTAATGGGGGAATAGTAATTCCAGGATGTCAATCCTTTGGTCAGGACAGAGGTCACAGTGCAGGTCCTGCCAGGGACCTTTACAGCCGTCACACTTGGGGAGTGCCACTGACACGTGCTAAAAATGCCTTCATAATGAGGCCATTTTGTGGCCTGTCAAGGCGGCACTAGGTGGTGGTGTCCTAAAGTACAATGTCGACATTCTGTGTCACGAGTTGTGAAGTGATAAAGTGCAGAATTTCGCGCGAAAAAAAATTAAAAAAATTTGCCTTGTTTCGCCCCCTCCCCTTACTCCTCCCATCCCTCGACAGCCTGGTGATATTCTCTCCGTAGAAGTATTAATTGGTTCTTTTTTTAAGATGACTCTTTTTGTGCAGGGAAAAATGTGGGTTCCTTTATTCAATGGAATAACAGTTCTCGTTGAGGTCAAACCAGAAAGGGATTTGATGTCCGCCATTGACTCCTGACAAGTAACTTAAGTAGATCAGAGCCTCTTAGGGTGGCAGAACCACTCCAGAAGGGATTGATTCAATTTATCGTCAGTGGTGGGGAACTGTGTTGGAGCCACATTTTATGCTCGTTGTCATTACAGGGCTAAGTCATGTGACCCACTTTGGCGTCTTGTAATGTTATGCAGGCAGTGGTGAACGTCCCTGTCACAACACAGTCTCCTCTCAATGCATTCTCTACTGCCTGGAGCCCGACCTATAGCCCGAACTGCTGCCTGACTCGCCGAAACTAAGCAGCAGAAATGCTTCATTGCAGGTCTCGATTTCATGAGGCATCAAGGTCTAGGGAGGCGTATCACACCCTGATTTCCTGCTCACAGGAGTGAATTAATGACAGCCGTGGTCGTGGTCTGGAACTAAACCACCAGTGACAGATGCACAGCAGAACACGACATCATCGCCCCCTGACTGCGCCGAATCGCCCTCTAGGCCGTATTTAGACACTGAGGGATAACTATGTATCCATTTCAAGAAGCCTTGTGGACAAACACAGGGTGTTGGATGCACGCAAGTACCCCTCATCGTGAATGACGCCACCTTGAATGCACTGGCTCACGCACAGCACCCGTGCATCCTATTTACAAGCGCGGCTCGTACCGACCACCCTATAAGACCATTTTAAACCCATCAGACAATTACTTCAATGCAGCCTTAAATTGCCTCCTAAGAGGCAAGTGCTTCCGAGAGTCATTTAAAGAGGCAATTTTGGAATTATATTTAAACAGAAGAAAATGTAGCCTGTGGTTTACAACATTGTACAAAAAAACTTAGAACGCTGCTTCTTGTTAACAAATGCTAATCATCGTTGTCCAAATTTAAGTAACCAAGCTATTATTGATCCAGGTGATTTCATCGATCGGTAGTTAGTTGATTTAAACAAACGTACTTATTGTTTACTAGAATTTAATCAACCCAAATTACAAAAACTTGCACTTAATTTTCACGAATTTTAAAATATTTTGAATAAATATTCACTTATTTTAAAGTTTTAAAACCACTACTGTGGCTTTTAAAATTCCTGAGATTAAAAAGTCTCTACTGGGTGGAAAGTATTGAACGTACAACGACGGTTGAATGGCATTTTCTAATGGCAATTTTTGCATTTGGTTGAGTTTTAAGCAATACCTTAAAATATGGCAGAATAAATGCTCCGCTTTTGTCGACAACCAGAAAGTGCTACCGAGTACTCATGCACCCCAAGCCTTCGTTGAAGGCGAAAAAGAGTGTCGGGCGGTGGTAGAAAACAAATATCTTGCATATAGAAGGGTTTAGGGTTGATAGGATGTCCTCAAGGCCAGCTCACTCGGCCAAATTCAGCTGAGAAGGAGCAAGGCGACCTCTTTACTCGAACTGATGTTTAAGCATGCAACCAACGTATTACAAAACCTCTCTCCCATTTTAAACGTCATATTTGACGCATTTCTTTTTTCATGGCGCATTTGGTGCAGTAAGGAAAATACCTACGACCAAACTATGCCTAATGCCGAATTTGCTTGCAGTTGAGAAGCTATCCGACTGCAGTGTTTTGATACCTTTAGCCAGTTCTGCTGGATTTGGATTTTGTCCTGTTTGGGAACTAGGTTTGGAGACGAGGTAAGGTGCAGGACATCACGTCTGTTGGCCTAAAAACTAAGTTATATAACAAAAAACGAGGTTAACTAGTTTGGTCAGGGAGGGACAGCCTTTCGCTTTCATTTTCTCATTGGCACAGTTTACTCACTTCGAATCTGCTCAGCCACCTCTAAATGGGTCCCCTCTAACTAGTAGAGGAGTAGAGGAGGTATGGCGAGTTTGGATTTTTTGATGTCCCCACTCAGGTGTGGTAAGCAGTTCCACAACTAACTTTTCCACATGTCTCCCGACCACGGCTGGAGGCTGCGAAACTGGGCTAACATGTACCCTCACCGATTCTCCCATCCTTAGCATATGCACTTCTTCCGTCTGGCTAAGGTTTATCCTCCACAACTGGAAATCAGGATGGGCAACGAATTTGCTTTCCACTGTCACCTGTGCAGCGCCCCGAGACTTCCTTGAAGATGAACGAAGACATAACACTCGGGCAGGATACGTGTACATTCAACATAGAGTAGAAATTGGGGCTTCTGACATGGCCCGCAGGTCAGCCCACTGGGCAAGCGATCAATGACGGAACATCCAAATGACCAAATGTCCCTCACAAATGTGGTCAAAGAAGACCAGTAAATACCAAAAAGTTGTAGATTTTTCCCTCTTTGTATTTTTATTCTGGAGAGGCTCGTTGTTTCGGACTAGGCTCCGCCCTCTCGCCCTTCATTGTTGAACGCATGCATGTCTTGACGAAACATTCGCAGTGGCAATATCGAGAGATTAGGGTTTAGCTGAAGAACCTTTTGCATTGGGGAGTTTCTTTTGTACTCCAGTGCCTCATCATAAATGGAAGCAGGTAGCTGTCTCTGACGCGTTGTTTAAGTTCTAAACACTTTGTCTGGTCACCTGGATTATGCGTTTTACAGGAAAGCAGGTGGAGTCTTTTGAAAGGCTTTTAAGCCCTCTTGCAGAGGTTTCAATGGCTGATATAGCTCTAGAGTCGTGAAGGTCAACTTTGCTGGAAGAGGAGGAGGAGGAGGAGGAGGAAGGAAAATTAAGTTGTCCATGAAGGCATTATTTTCTTACAACAACACTTGAAGGCTTACAAATAGGCCCTTGCCGAGGGAAAGAACAGCATTAGCCTTTCCCCACGATGTGGAGCAGCGGCTACGATTTGGAGAGGCTAACCCACACGCCTGTTTCAATCTCGATTGGAGCGCTTAATTTTGTTGACAGTGGTGAGGCACTGACGATGAGTCCACGTGTTTACGCCGTTTTTATGGCCGATTTTTTTTTATTACAGAGTGATTTCATGTGATCCGCTTTTACGCCTTGTAGTGAGATGGTATGGGCAACCATAAACTTTCCTGTCATAACACACCTTTCTCCCATAACATCCTTCATATCCTCGCTTCTGATCAAAAGCCCAGGCTTCCAATTAACGTGGCCCAAACTGACATTTCGAACTTGGCCAGATCTGCAAACAGCGGTCGCGTTGTCTCCGCTATTTTTACATGAAAAAAAATCACGTGTGGATGGGGTGTTGAGATGTGGAACATCCGTCTGGCTTTGCCATTGCCACGGCACTGAATAGTCGGAGCACAATTCAAACTAATGTCTCGGTGTAACGGAACCACTAGGTCATGCGGCGCGGACCTATGCCACAGCGTACTTGAGCCTCCCAAAGGGTAGTAAGACCTCGTTGCCATCGCAACGAATGCTACACACTACTAGTCGCTTTAATAATATTCTGCATTGCTTAAAGCAAAAACACTTTAAAATCATTTTAGAAGAGGTATATTTCTAAAAATCTCCCCTTTTAGATTAGGTGGTGTATTTTATTTTGCATTTTAACCCATTAATCACATAATTTGCTGTCCAAATTCCGGTCCAGCCATTTTTTTCTCCTGCTTCTTTACTGCAACAAATTTTAAAAACATTTTACATTTGAGTAAGCGTTGTTGCAAAATATCTGCACAATTTATTAGGAGCGGTTTTTTTCTGGAAAGATTGTGTGATAAATTCATAGAGCGCTTTTGTTGGAGGAGAACTCAACGATCCGTTGAAAGCATTGAATTCATTATTTTATTTTTACGGAGAAAATGATCGAACCGTGTGATTTTTCTCTGCAGAAGGCTGACTAACAAGTCTACCAATTCTGAAAGTGTGCGTACGCTTATGAGGAACTGGAGGTCTTATTAGCCTTTTCCCTTTTTTCTCCAGTATCTCTCCACGGAGATGAGTGAACTGATCACGAGACTCTCATTAAGGGCAATGACCTCTCCTCGTCCTTACAACTGAGTAAATTAGTCTTCTTTGTCCACCCCTCTTCTATTATACCTCGCGTCCATAGTCGCTGGGCAAGACGTCTAATCCATCGATCTGTTTGGACGTCTCAGTTGCAGCCCATCCTTTTTACACTCCGAGCGTTTAGTTCTTTTTTGTCCCTAAATACTTTGCTAGTGTCTCTCGGCGTTCCTGATCAGTAACACATTTTCACTTGGAAAATTCATCACACTGTTTCCATCTGTAAACACCAAACATGAAAATTTGTTCAATAATCGAGCCTAAGATACCGCTACGGACTCAAGTTACCCATTTAAAGAACAAACTTTGAAAGAAATGTGGAAATAAACACTAAATTTACAACATTTTAATCAATGTCAGTTAAATATAGTAGAAGATATAAGAATTTACAAAACGAATGCGACTTCTCCATAGCAGTCCTCCACTTCGTGTTTTCAAAAACATTTGCCCAAAGAACTTTTGAAGCGCTAACAACGGAAGTTCTAGATTTTAGAGAGTATTTCATCCCAGTGTTAGTTTCAAAACTGATTGATAATTAACTATCTTTATTTTGTCTTTCACGCCTTTTGTAAAGGTTTTCCCACCTGCAAAACTGTTTTTAATTCTTAAAACTTATTAACCATCGTCCCATATTTGGGTCCCTACAGATAATTCTCTTTCAAATTTAACCTCATATTGTGTTTTAGCGCATTGAGTGCGCATACACTACTTTGTTGGCACGTAAATTGTCCCGTGGGTCCTTGCTGCTCATGAGTTTCAAGCTACATCTCATGTTAGGCGTAGTTTATCATTAAAAATCCAGTTTCCGTTTAAATATAGCATGTGTAGATTGCCTAAAAGTTCAAAGTTTTCCCATTACCACCACAAGTTTCGCTCGTGTTTTCCATAGTTAATTATAGGAAACTTTTGACTGGGAGAATTGGTTTTGATTACCTATGAGATGGCCTACCGAGTAGGAAGAAGCACTGAGGGATGTCGATTGCAAGTCTTCTTAGTGTTTCTTCAGAATTAACTCTTACAATTGTGTATTCCACAAAATTCTTCTCACAAGTCGGTTAGTTAAGCCGGGGCTTCCCAATACATGGGGTGTTATACAGCTCTCTAAGCCGTTTGCCAAAGTGGGAATGAGTCAAGTTGTGTCTTCGACTCCCCCTGAGAAATAGCTGAAACGTTCGAAAGCCACGCCACATAGTGCAAGTACATACCCCAGACACTCTAGTGCCCACATTTATTATCCGTCCCAGAGGAGCGGTGAAGCTAATGCACCTACACTGCCAAGCGGAAGTGTGATCCTCGGAGAATGAAGGCGGTGAGGAGATAAGCAGTCGCTTAAACCACATTGGGAAAAATTTATTTGGTCAATTACATTTTGCTTACTAAATTCCACTGTCTCATGTATCTAGCAGTACCTACAAAAGAAATGTTTTTGATTATTTATGGATGTTGTTTAAAGATTTAGACGTAAAGGGAATTTCTAATTTACAAGCCTATAGCGATGTTTAACATTGCAAACAGACGGCTTGTTCTGAGGCAAAATGCGCATATTTTGAATCTGCAAACAAGACCCTCTATCAGATATTTTTGCTTAATTTGGCCGCCTAAAACAAAATAAGGTTTTTTAGGATAGGTTTCATGTTGTACATTTAACAGTGAGGTGAACCAAACATCACGGTGTGCACATTTCCTTCCATGTTTTGTAAAAATATAAGATGATGCTTATTTTCTCAAGACATTGCCATTTTTGTGGCAGTTTAGTTTTTCCTCCCTCCACGCTCTTTTAGTTGGACTCAAAATTCTGAAGCTCGTCGTGGATTGGAAAAAAAATTTTCTTCGGTGTTGATTGAACTTACATTGATTTAAAGATATATTTGGGACGCATTGTGCGTATTTATAGCCCTTTTTAATACAAGTAACTTAAGACAAAGCAAACTACATGCTAGAATTGCTTTTAATATGCACCAATAAGATTCAAACTTGAAAAGCCAATAAAAATCAAGATAGTGAACGGATTAAAAAATCCACCAATAGGAATTGAGAGTTTGGAAAGAGTTTATAAATGCACCGGTTGGACATAAGAATCCAAAATCATTTAAAATGGATGTATGTTTTGTTTTCCTTAAAGGCAAAGCATTTTGCTAATTTATTGATGACTTCATGGCTTGTCAGTGTAGCTGAATTTACCGAACACAGGATTAATCTCGTATCACCTTACTCGAGGTGATAATGACAAAAAATTTGCCAAAAATCTCGCGAACAAAGGTCCTTAAAAATGTAAAATACCTGCCCCTAAAGTGATTCATCATCTGATTCACATGCATTCCAGGCCGTTTCCATGTTGTTCACTTTGCTACTGCACAAGGCACCACTTCATGAAGGCCACCCTCCACATACTCCGAGACCCGCTTGTGGTTTTGGAACCACGTCGTGTGTAGCATGAAAAACAAATGAGTCTGAATCATTGCCTCCGTAGTCAACAGACTGAAAATTTACGAGGGTACAAATAAGGAGCAATTTACAGACTGTCTGAACCATTTTCACTGCTTGGTAATGCACGCATTTTATAAATTATTTCATTTCATTTCATTTTGCGAATGAACTTTGTCCATTTGGTATGTTTGTTTAAATCGGTATGGTGTTTAGGCCCGTTCTCCGATGCCTCCGTCTTCATCATTACATGGGCTTCTTGCCACTTCAAATCTCGCAATGTTATTCGTTATTTTCTTCTCTCATTCCCCTCAGAATACATTAAAAGAAAAGTGGGTGTCTGAGTTGAGGCCTGGTAGTGTCAGTATGTACAGTAAATAAGATGTTAATTTGTGTGAGATTGACACCTGCATCGAGCCGCTTATCACTCGAGTGATCGGTAGACAAAGATTTTCGTGTGGATATCTTTATTTGCCGACAGGGGACAGCAAACCCGAGGTAGAAGCCAAATATGCACGTGCACCTGGCTAGCAGCTAAAGCCGACACCGCTAGGTAGTTTCAGTCTCGCCTATCCATAATCTTCGGGTGACCTTGACGCTAAAGGATACCTGTATGTGCCATCGGTCAATCAGAAGGGAGGGGGGGGGGATAGCACCAGGATTGACTATTTGAAAATTAGCTATGCAAACTGAAGCCTTTTTAAAATTACAATAGAGGCACCATTCGGGGGCTCTTGGTAGCATCCTAGGCGGGATAATTGTATAGCTCCGATGAGTAAGCAGATTGAATTGACCTCACGGACTGAGGTGGAAGAGGAGGAAGAGGAAGAGACAAACTCCAATTCCTCAGAGAATCTCTATTAATTTGTGGAATCTTGCACTTGTACCATGCAGGAAGTCTTCCTCCAACCAGTCGTTTCTTGAAAAAGACATATTAGCCTCCACTTCACCTCATCGTTGCCAAAAAGTGTTATTGATGGTAATAGAAGGAGGCTTTTATATGCTCAAGTTAGCTAATGTTTCCATCGCAAAAGCGTGTGGAGTATTTTTATCCCACCCGCAAGCGTTTTGTGACATTTGAACTCTAATTTATGTCTGTAGTCTTAATAACTCGTGTCGTAAATAGAATGGGACCGAGGGTTGTGCAGTAGAGTTTACAATTCTCCCCTCACAAAGTGAGAATAAATTTCATCTTTAAGGTAAGTGTAAAATGGACGATTTTTTCATCGTCCACAGTTTAAAGGAAGCTGACTCATTGAAGTAGTGGAATTGTGGAAAAAGGCGAGGAAACATTCTCAAAATGCCAGACGTAGCATGCAATCGTTCGGACAAACTTTAAACTATTCGATAAATATTTCCTTACCAACGGAATAACTTCAGTTATCTGTTTTGTTTGGGATCGTGGTATTTCAACATTTTTCTATGGATGATGAAAACATTCTGGATGTGTCAGCTGTTCTGGTATCACCACTTCACCGGGACGTTTCCTGCTTTCTCAGTGAGGGCGCCCTTGGTGAGCAGAGTGGGGAGAAGCTGCCCGACTTCGAGGAACTTGGACGTTTCAAAGAAACCACTACAACTGCTACACGTGAAAGAAAATAATAATCTACTTCCCCTTTTTCTTACACTAAAATCCTTGCAATCACAGAAGGCCTAGATGACCGTGGCCACGGCCAAAGACGTCGGGCTGAATAGAGACTGGTCGAATTCCCCAGTGTTCACCACACTACTAAAACAAGTGCTCATTTATTTAACTGCAATAAGGATTTGTTAGTTTGGTTAGGAAGAAACAGCCTTTCTTCGCTTTTTAATTTGACCACTCACTGTTACTTCAGCATGCTCTGTTCTTTAACCTTCGTTAACCCTCACAGCAGTCAAACTCTAAAAAATGCAGACTTCCCAAGGGCCGAAACAAACTTTTTTAAATGCGTTATGAATAAACAGCTTGAAGAACATACTTCTTAATTTCCGAAAAAAAAAAGATTCGGCTTTAAAAGAAGATCCAGTTGAAAGACGCGTCCGTTTCTCATACATCTTCCTCATGGTTTTTTAGTTTTCTCTTGAATAATAAATTACTTTTAGAGAAGAAAAATAAGAAAAAGTGTACACTAGTGGTCGAGTTTGGTAACGCTTAATTTTTTTAATCTGATTTAACCAGTATATTCGTCAGCTGAAAAACCGTAAATCATTCTGATGTTGTGTCTGAAAACCAAAACCACTGCTCTCTGATTGCTGTCTAGTTTGGGATTGATTGCAATTTTTCGGCCCAAAAAATTGCTTAAAACACTTTTTCCACCTCCAAAAAATGCATCTGTTTCAATTTTTGCAAAAATTTGCCTATCGCGCTTAGCGCCCGAACATTGGGGAACTTCGAGTTCCCCTTACGGCTGCCCTGATTGGTTCAAATTGCTTGCAGATTGACCTTGACCTATTGGAACAGTTAAAGTCTATCATGCACGACGGACAAGGAAGGATGCGATCACCTCGTGTCTACAGCAATTAGCCCTACCTCAAACCACTCCCACTGACCAGCAGGGAAGGGCTTTCGAGTTAGATTCCATACCACATGGAAGATTCAGGAGGATGGAGACTTCAGGACAAAGTTCGTTACCACCCTCTGGAATTAAGGACCGAACATCGGTATTTTTAGCCCTCTCGAATGACCTTGAAATGAAACGAAGTATTAGCATATGCAAAGTTCATCCTGAGGCTACACTAGCCAATTAGGAGGCGATCAACAATAGAGCGAAATCGCACATGTTTCCAAAGGGCTCGAGAATGGGGAGGGAAAGGGAGAATGTAACAGAAACCCTTTATAATATGAAAGTGAGAAAATTGTTACCGAGGCTAATACGAATCCTCATCCATCGTTAGTAAAAGAGGAACAGAAAATCACTCGTAAATCTTGCGAGGCTTGAAGAAGGAGGGCATGTAGTTGCTTAGCCAGGACTGACTAAAAGACTCCCTTGGTAGTAAGTTGAATGTGATCATCTAGCCGCGAAAGGGTTTCTTAAGCCAATTTATTTGCCATAATAAAATGCGTCTTTTCTTAAGGATACAAAAACTGCCACTGTAATAAGGGACGGAAAAGGCTTATTGCAGCCTAGTTCATTTCTATCTCGCTTGTATCTACCAATTCTGATCGTGTAAATGTCTGGTGCTAAGGCCAATAAAAGGTTATTTATCATCAAGGAAGCACGGAAGGCCAAAAGAAGGCTGTATCCCCCTCCCTTTAGACCACTAGACCCAGCCAATTCCCTGCCGCAATATATGCTCTCGTACTTTCCTGTTGTGTCGCTATGGCGTGAAGAGATTATAGACTTTGTTGTTTTGCCCCAGGCAGTAAATAAGCCCGTAGTCGCCCTCACGCCTTCAAAGCAGGTAGTCTTTTATAGCGACATTGTACTGCTTAATAAAATGTGAGTTCAGTGGTGGAAAAGAACAGGGTGAATCACCACCATAGTCAAATGTCTGAAATCACTTCTTTTGGAATGATAGGTTTTCCTACCGACTGCCACCTTCCCCTCCGTACTACATACTGGATATCACAAATTTTGGACAGATTCCTACCAAGTGCCACTCAAAGAATTTGACAAAAGGCTGTACTAGTAGTACCGGAACCTCTCTCCAACTGATCTAACACAGCTGCCAATCTCGAATTACATCCACATCCAGGTGGTTCACTGCTGACATTTAAAGATGATACCGAAGAGGATGGTATGAGATTTAATGACGACAGCAGCTTAGTTAAGATGAGCTGAGGCATGTCTTTGCTTTGCATTGCATGCAAAGACCGCTCCCATGGTTGTAAAATTCGGTTTGTCAAGCTCTCTACTTCATTTGTAATTCAACGTTGCTCAGACGTCATTCCTATCCTTCATTGCTTGTGTGATGAGGGGTGTTACACCTTCAGAGGCCACTCACGCCTCACCGTTTATTACTTTAGAAATGTCCTACTTTCTATGCCCCACACTGTTGCTCCCTCCCCATTTATGGTTGGAATGCGACGTACAGTGTTGCATTGTTGTGTTGTGCGCACCGCCCTCTGATGTATTCAAAGCAGTTTGAAAAGAGGTTTCAAGGACGGACACACACTATTGTTTTCCGTCGCATACCTAAAGTGTTGATCCTTCGACTTTATTGTGTTGGGTCCTTTCAAGTGCATTTAATACATCTCTTGCTCCACGAACCATCCGTGGAGGCAGTTCTGACTATAAATCAAAGGTGTCAAATAAATGACTTGAATTCTACACAATAATGTAGATGCTAAACCTCTAGAAATGCGAATAACCCTGTTTAAAGGCATTAAAGTATGAGGCCAGTATTCTTGTTAGTTAACTTTGAAGATACCCACAAATTCTCGATTTTTTAGAAGCTTCTAAATCGTCCGTATTGCTGCTCTGCCAAAATCGTAAAGACGTTGGCTTTTATAAATTAATAATCACATGGAAATGAAACCACCCTCTATGTCCAGCAGACAAACAGGAGACGCCTTGTGGCTTCCAGCCCTTCGACCGTCTAATTTCGTAACTCGCCGGGAGCCAAGGCCATAAACACACACACATACACAGCTATTTGTAACAAGGGTAACTTGAAGTGACTATTAAAGTTAAATTCCCTTCAGGATCCCGTCAGAGGTGAAACATTATTTGGTGCGGAAGAGAACGCAGTCACATCCTTCGCATGAGTTAAAATGCTATTAAGCGAATCCTGCCACTCTCTAGCCATTGTCTTGTCTCATTTAAGAACGCTTGCGTAACAAGTCAGATGGGTTCCGAGACGCCTTAATTTGTAAAGGTAATGAAGGAGACTAAAAGCTAGGACAACATAAACGGAACTCCGCGACACTAACAGGAGTCTCAAAAGACCCTCTCAAGATTTGATGTGGCCCAATTGCAGCGCCACCAAGGATAGTTTGACCTTTAAATCGTACTGGTCGCTAAATTTAAACAAGGTATCGCTTATAAAGTAGTTGGAAATTGCCCAAACTAGCGACAGTTTTCACCACACTTGGATTTATTTGGACGAAAATTCACGAATTATTGAGCGGTCCTTTAGAAGGGAAAATTCGAACCCCTTTTGACTTAATTAAAAGGTAGTTAAGACGCAAAGACATCTGCGCCTCTTACTTATGTGAATGTAAGAAAACATTTTCAAGTGATTGGAAGTGGGAACATCTAGTATTTTATCTTTTAAGGTAGGGAATGTGTCACTTTAAAAGTTGTTGTAGCGTATTGAGACTTCTTTTAAGGCAAAAGAATGGATATTACTAGGGCGGAATGCATATATTCCAGAAACAGAGGGGATGAAGGCTGCTGGTATGGCCTGGAGGCCAGCCAACTGGCGAGTACAACATGGCCACCCAAGTGACCGAAACTGTCTGTCCGAACAAACAACGTATTACAGCGGTACATGAAGAAGGGAGTGTTCACACTCGTTATGTTATAGTGGCACTTCTGGATGTTTAACTTTCCCTGTCAAATCCAATATTATTTCTTTTTTGTGCCTTGTTAATTAGTCCACATGCCAATTCCGATTTGTGCCGCTTCCATCACTAGTTTAATTCCACATACTTATGCCTAGTTGGCCATTTTCATTAGTGCCTTGAATGCGGGGTGGGGGTTTGCTATACGGAAGCTAAGTAAAAGCAGTTAGCGGGAAACACCAGATATGCGGCGAGATACAATACTGTCTGTTCAACCAATAATGCAGTTTAGCATGCCGCATTCCATCCATTAATAAAGCTAGGGCCACAACAAAAGAAATAACAATTATCATCGAGAAAATTGTGGAGACTTTAAGAGTAGAGTGGTAAGGCGTTAGGGACCTCTGAAGCTTTAACACCTATTTTACAAGCATTATAGAGAAGACAAGATTGGGAAGTGAACAACGATGAGTTGGCAAGAAAGTGAAGAGCTTTCAGAGGCTAAAACTGGCTGGAATGTTCTGTAAGGATTCAGGATTGACAAACCACATTACAAAGCACACATTCACTTCAACTCATAATAATGTAACCACCCTCAGTGTAGCTTCATGCTATCTTCATCATTATCTTTAAATTTTAGCAGTAAACTTGGGTGGGGATGTGATTCGAGGTTGACAACTGTATGTGTAGCGCCCTGAGACTTCTTTGTCCACACGGTTGGGACAATAATGTCTATCCAAGTGGCATTAACCGTAACCGGCAGTCAAATAAGGAAAATATTGCATTATGAGTTGATTTGGACCGAGGTTCTGGTGCTACTGGTACAGTTGTTCGACAACTTTGTTGTGTGGCACCTAATAAGATTCTGTCCAAAATTTGTGGTACCCAGTATGCAGTAGTACGTGGTGTGGTAGTCGGTAGTCGAATTTACCACTTCGAATGAAGTGGTTTTGGGCATTTGATTGTGGTGATGATTCATCGCAATTCTGATGCATCGTAGCAATAAAGCCACATCATCCTCGGTGGCGAAGACTCCAACATTAATGTGTCAGCAACAGCAACAACACATTTATGTTTCAATTTGCTCAAAGCTCCATAATCTTACCACCTCCTAAACACTGAACGACGTCCTTATTGACGTGTAAAGTGTGCTTCCACTCACTAGAAGGCCAGGAGCAATCAATTGGTGCAAGTACGCAAGACCAGAAGTCCCATTTGTAGAGATGGCTGCCACGCACACACATATTGTACCTTCCCTGTCTACGCAGACGCGTCAGCAATTGATGATGTCCGTCCAAGCATTCGTTGAAACCCGTTTACAACCATTAGAAATGCTACTGTGTGGTAGTTGGCTATTCATTTCGCGTTACAAATGTTTAAACTTGGTTACCTATCAGACTAACGATCGTCTGACCCTACCTCGAGATGTGGTACGTCCCGTGTGGACGATTTAAGTTAAAGCCACAGTTAAATTGAATATATAATATGGGGACGAAGAGGGACCAGAGGCATGGAAGGAGACCGATCCTGGTTGTCCTTCACTTTGAGACGAAATACGTTTCACGAGTGTTCGAAACGTCATCCTCCCTTCCAAGTGGAGTAGTGTACTAGGAACTCAACGATATTCCACAGTGAGTGAATGCCTTGAGGTATCACGCTTCCAACACTGCAAAAGTAAGCTACGGCAGGTGGATTTTTATAGCTGACCTCGATTCTCTTATACCTCATCTTGTCCAACGTCCCGAATTGCAGTTCTCTACGCTCCACAATGATTGATGTAGTCGCATTCCATGGAGCCTCGGAATGGTACCGGCACAACGATATCATGGTTGCTGGGTGTGTAATTTCTTTTAACCTTTCATAATTAACGTCTTCTGCAGTTCTGGATTTTGTGCATTCATCTCAGGGTAATTGAATATGCCCTACCCTATGTCCCTACCTTGTTTAGTGGATGATAAGTTATAAGGCTTCAACTAGAGATTCCATTCAAAAAGTAATAAATAGGATAACCCACCCTTGGCAAGGGCACCCAAAAGAACTACTGCTACCTGTAGGAAGAGAGAGGGTGGAGGGTTGCATTAGGTGTTTCCTAGAACCGTAGGTAAAGTCCATAGATTGATGTCTCTCAATCATGCAAGAATTTGAAGGTAACTTGAAGAGGAGCAAAAAGAACATAGAGAAGAACTGTGGGAAAATATGCGATTTTGCCTCATTTCTTTAAGCCACTTTTGTTTCCAACAGCACTTTTAAAACCACTGCATTCTTTCCTTGTTATTATCCGAACGCCTTTGTTACCAGTTCAATTTTGTCCAACCTATTAGAGACCTAGATTTTTTTAAATAAAGGAAAAATTGTTTTGTCTGGACACCTGTAATAAAAGTTTGCTACGAGATAAATGGAGGCCGGGGGAATTGAATGCGATCTTATGCGAACCCCTGAAGCAGTGGATAAGTTGTCCATCAGTGATCGTAAATGGCTTCCCTGTTTAGTGTTGGAATAAGGAAACACTGTTCTCGTTTTCTTTTCGCAGTAATTTTAAGCTTACGTCCATTTGAAGTTCATGTGTGAAGTCTAACATTTGGTGCATCTGTGCATTGCAGGGATATACTTCCTCTTTCCCGCCTTCTCGGTAAATGTATCGTCGTGGCACCTGCATCTGTGTTTCAGATTAAAGGGTCCAAAAAGGAGGCACCTCACGACTGCCCCAGCACTGCATACATGCCTTGACCTTCCACCAAACGATGGCCCGAAACCGTGCTAGTTTTCTTTTTACAAAAAAAACCTTAAAGACAGGTGAATGTGGCAGGTTGACTGTTACAACCTGTCCATTATTAAGGCTTGTTACCTCCTGACAGAAGGTTGATTGCAACTTACAGATGGGAAGCACATGCAACCAATCTCAGGTGAAAAGGCCGTCTTTTGTTAGTTTGCATTCTTTTTCTTCCTTTCCTTTTGCTTAATTCATAGTGCTATCAATGTTGATCAGTTGTTTTTTGAAATACAATGCTGTGTGGTGAGAAAAGGAAAATCAGTCAGTTGGTTAGTGCTGAGGAATTGGCCAAGGTCGCTATATGTCTAATTTATTGCCTAGTCATGGATTTTTTCTCCACTCTAGTTGTTCACTAGCCAATCGACTGTTTTGTGCCTCCAAAGCAATCCCAGAGGAGGTAAATATGTTTGCTTAACTGGATACGCGTGCCAAACTACTTAAATTCAAAGCAAGTAACATGAATAGAGCTTAAGTATAAATGTTAGCAACGTTCATGCGCATCATAGCCATTCGTAGATGCATCGGATTTCGCATCTGATACAGACACAAAACCACTTTTTCGATTTTCACTTTTTTTGGATTTCCTACTCCACGAGAGTACTACAACATCCGGTCTGTGGTGATAAGACTTGCTATAGGAACTGGCTAATAAGTGCGTTCAACAAGAAAGTGATGCAAGCAGGTGATGCTTACAGGCCGCTGCTACCACTAAAAAGGTAGGAAATCTAAAAGCAACAGGCGAGACCTAGTCATGTTTGATCATCCCTGCTTTGTGAGGCAGATTGATGCATGTTTGGGATGTGTTTTATGAATCTAGCATTAGTGCACGCAAAAATCAACAAGTCGAAGGAGGCAACATTCCGCTCAGCGCAGGGCTTGTTAAAATAAGCGTTTTTTTCTGTGTATAGAAACAATGCTAAGACAAAGCGCTCCGCCGATGCGCTGTCAATGGACCATTTCAAAAGTTAAGAGATTGGCAATTAACAAGTTAAATGACTCGTAGCATTATGGGGTACGTTACAGTCAAGATCGTGAGTTCAGAGGAAAAAACCCTCAAAATAATTTGAGACGAGTAATTAAAACTGATGAAGTGGTCATGGAGAAGGTGTGCAATTCTTATATTGTTATAAATGTACCTTGTATTGAAGAGGCGGAAACGCAATTCGAACAATATGCTAGACAAGAACACTGAGTTCCCGAGGCAGGTAGGAGCTCAGCTTCACGTTCCCTTTGACCCTGTATCACGCATAATTAGCACAAAATAATAAATATGCTAAGCTCAATCAGTCTATTCGATCCTCGGGTGGCCGAGACGGAGTGTTGATGAAAGAGGGATGTGCTACAAGGTGATTATGAATGATCGGATTCGTGATAGACATGGTTTTGGCAACCTTAAGGGATTGATTATAAATTGAAAACAGTAATGCATTTAGTGTTCACCAATTGCCGTCATTACTTTCTGTGTTGCTATCCGCACACACACCAGCTTTGTACAGCCAATAAAGACATTTAATCTACCGATCTAACACTCACACCGCAAGTTGTCATAAAAACAGTAACAAACCTAATTTCAGGAGATGATCCTCTAGAAATAAATTCATTTTTAGTTATATAAAATCAGTAAACACAAACAGCTTAAATTGTTGTTTGACTGTGTCAAAGGCATAAATTCAAGGCCAACGCGGCTAATACGGCCATGTAATCAATAAGGTTGCGTTTCAGAAGGACCAATAAGCTCGTTGTGCTCAATCGAGCGTAATTTGAACGCGTTGATGGGGAAGCAAAGCAATGAATCTGAAGCAAAGATCGTGTAAAAATCCGGCGTAAATACGTAAAGAGTCGATGAAGAATGATTTGTGCTCCCAGGGTCTACAATCTACCCACAGCGTTTCTTTCATAATGGGGTGGCATTGCTTCCTCTTTGATGAGTTTTACGTTCAGAATTCCCAGTCCTCCTTACCTCTAGAGTGACAGCCCTGACTCTATCCTGTTGCTACCCCTCCGCCTTCATTGTCCCAGCAATGCGGAAAGGTGAAATTCATTGAACTGCCCCGTATTAAATAAGTTCAAGCTATAACTTTATTGCATGCGTTCAAACGTATGGACGTTGAACAAAGCTTCCACTACTGTGATCTGGGTAATCTTTCGTAAAGTCCGTATCATTCCAAACTCATTTATTTGAACGGGTAGATAAATTGCAATTAATCTTCCCCTACTTTCGACTGATAAAATCGCCTACACGCTGGTACACTGGCGGCTTAACTCTGTTTTAACTAGCAGCCGTAGTTCGGTAATTTGCCAAGTTATGTTTTCAATTAGTCTCTATATTCCAGATTATTCTGTTGTTCCATCAATTGGTGAAGCGAAATCCCCAGATCCCCTTGTTCTCTTGTCAACCATTTTAAATGGGATTAAGTAAATTGCATTTTCGGATAAAGATACCAACTCCTGCTGATTGTAAGAATGGCTGACAAAGGAAATGAGCGCTCCTCACTTGCCCTGCCATAAAACCGTCCATTACGGAGAATTTAGGCAAAAACTCGAATCTGCTCTCCATGGCTTTCCATGGGCCCACGCCGGCTGATCAGGAGTGGGTAATTTTAAACTTTAACCATTTCAATTGTCATTCTCTATAAATGCATGAGGAACCAATGTCTTGTTCAGATGTTGAACCGCTTTTTATCCCAATTCCTGTGGGACGTCTCGCGTGCTGCTTTTAAGGGAGGCTTCAATATTGAAATGATTACTGGTGTAACGATGGGTGATTTTTTCGGCAGCAGCATGCGATTCCTTTGTCGGTAGGGCAGGCCGATTTCGATAACTTTTGACAGGTACTTACTTGTCACTTATAGTGACTACTTTTTGTGGCAAAGTGTATGCCATCCATCCCCTTCCATCGAGGTGAATCAGTCTATGGGAGGTCAGTAAACGTATCAGTGTCGTGATATGATTGGGTGACGGTTGGGCAGTTCATTGGTCTGCCTCTACTCCTCCACTGATTGGTGGACACGAAAGCACAATTCTTTTTGAATTGAGCGCTTGCATATTTTGGAAATTTCTTACATCACTAAAGTCTCAGGAAGACATTAAGTTATAAAATAATATGCCTACTTGAATAGGGTATAGAAAGGCAAACAGTGGAGCATTTAAAACAAAAACACTGGAGTACGGCTAGCATATGGAATAGTGGTTAAGTGAAGGTGAAAAATCTTTCAGGTGTAGTCCGAGCATGTCTCTATTGTGACACAAACGGTACTAAATTGGTGCCACTAGCATAATACTTTGTTTATTTAACTCTCGGTCTTGGTAACGGGCCACTTCGTAGCTTTGCCACCGGGTGGTGCCAGTGGCCCCCAAGCCCTTCCGCAGGTCGAGTAGAATACCTTGGAGCGGTACACTAGGACACCCAAGCTTAAGTAGAGACCTGATGTAATGCGTCTTGTCTCTGGAAAGTAGTAATTGTCAGCTTATCTACCTTTCCTTATTTCCCATAAAACGTTTCTGAAGCTCTTGCATACCCAAAACAAATTATAACGGTGTCCCCCTCGGCTTAAGCCCCAATCACTACACTTCCACTCAAAATTGTTTGAGCTTTTGAAAGCAATCCCACTTGAAACACGGTATCGACGCCGCAATTTAGTGGAGAAAGGAAAGATAAAGAAAAAACCACGACCACGCAGTTAAAACTAACGACCTCGATGCTTTCTAGAACTAACTCGAGATGCATTCCATTACATACCAGCGTATTTGCTTAAGGAAGAAACGCTCCCAGCGTCACCCCACCGTTCGTCACAGGGAAAGAACTGCTAAATGTTTTCGCCGGCATTATCCCTCCTGAAAGCCTTAGCGTCGGTTTTGGAAGCTGTGGTGAAATCCAAAACAAAGGCGCTTTTGCGTTTCAATCCAAAACTGGGAGAGTCCCAAACCGAAATTCGTGCTCAGCCCAACCTCTGAAGTTTGACTTTTTCACGTACTCTCCCCCTCTACTCACAATTGAAATAAAGTAAAAAAAAACAGTTGACGCAGCAAGAGTGTGAAAAAAATTTTGATTCAAATACAATTGCTTCATATGGGTCTACAAGGTGTGTGAGTGTACGCAAGATTGGGGGATGCATGGAGAGACATTGAGTGAAGTAAAGCAAAAGAGGGAAAGAGTGATGCGTGCAGTCAATCATTGCATGTTTCTTTTGTTTGCGTTTGGAGACGCTTAAATATTAATAAATATGCTGTCTCCTTTAAAACTACACACACGCACACACGTTAGTGGCTGGTTAAAAATCAATCAGTTAGTCAGTTGACCACTAATTTCATCGTCTGTCTCTCTTTGCCTTGTTCGTGCGAAAGGAGTATGAATGATGACAGCAGAGGGGTGGCGACGGCTACCACTACTACTCCTACTAGTAGAATGAAATCATTAATAATAATAGTAATAATAACAGCAGTAGTAATAGATAAACAAGAGGCGCAAATCTCTCGTGAGGCCTATACACACAGAGGAGAAGGAGGTGGGGAGGACAGTTGATGATTGTCCCAAGGGGAGGCAAGGAGAAATGCTTCGCTATCACCTTCATCATCGGTTATCGTCACTATTTCATAGGTGCCATGATTGACGGAGGAATGTTTCTTATCTGTAAAACAAACTCTACTAAATAAGGCAATAAGTAGGCTGAGCGATTGGTCGTAAATACGGGACACAACGTACCTGTTTCACAGGAGGAAGGCTACTTCTGCTCCCTAGCCAATTGGATGAGAGGGATTAGACTAGAGAGTGGCTTCGCCTGCGTAGTGATGAAGGGGTGCTGTAGCAATTCAGAGGCCGTAGCCCGTTTATCAACTGACTCCTCCAGGCACCGATCCAGGAAGTCGAGGAAGGTGGCGGAGAGGCGATCTCGCTCCTTGATCTCCGGCTTGCCAATCGTTGCAATCAGATAGAGGGCCTACAAAACAGGCAACGAATTAGTCAATCAATCTTCGAATTTCGTCCTTCGGATCATTTGAGAGAAGAATGACTAGTCGTACACGAAGAGGGTTTTCTGTGAGATAGGGTGGCTCCCCATCCACCATCTCGATGGCAAGAATACCGAGGGACCAGATGTCGACTTTGTAGCCGTACTGACGCCGCGTGACCACCTCAGGAGCCATCCAATAAGGCGTGCCCACCATAGTGGAGCGCTTCATGCGTTCGTTGGAGAGCTGAGCGCAGAAACCGAAGTCGGTCAGCTTCACTGATCCATCCATACCCAGCAGGATGTTGTCTGATTTGATGTCGCGGTGGATGACGTTGTTTGCGTGCAGAAACTCAAGTGCTTGGAGGATCTGTGAGAGGCGAAAGGGCTCGTACAATTCCGGTTATGTGTGACCATACGACACCCAAAGTGCTACTGCTAAACAGCTGCCGAATTTAAGCAGGCAGAAAAGTCAACGGTGGCGCTTATACACTATGAGCGGTGTATCAAACTCTTTAACGGAAATTCAGGCGGATACTAAGGTTTCAAAGAGCGTCACACATATCAAAGTAATTCTCCCACACTATTCTACTTTAAGTTAAATAAGTAGCGATAAACTTCCCTCGAATGAGGTGATTTTAAAAACGGAACTAGTGTTGGAAAAATTGGGAGAGAGGTGAAATTCAATGACAAAAAAAAAGAATTTTCGGAGCTACAAGTTAGCCATTCACGTAAGACATATTCCAGTTAGGAGGGATTGTTCCAGGCTTCGAGTCGCGAAAATGAGTGTTGCCAAGTATCCAACAGAGTAGCAAAGAAGGGAAGAGCTTACCTCCTTGCAAACAGCTGCTATGTGCCCCTCCTCCATGCACGTTTCCGTGACAACATCAGTGAGCGAACCCCCGTCCAAATACTCCATCACCACCCACAACTCCTCGCCACTTCCGCCACCATTTCCATTCACGGCTGGATTGAGGGTCTTGACCGGTGCTACCAAAGCGGCAGAAGGTGAAGGCGCAACCAAGTAGGCGTCCAGAAAGTTGACGATATTCGGTTGTCGGTTAGCTCGCATCACGAGGATCTCATTGATAATCAACTCCTTCTTGGGCTGCTGTGCAATGTTCATCTTTTTGACGGCTACCAGCTTCTTCGTTGCAATCTCGTAGCCGCTGCATACCACACCCGAGGCCCTACAACGTCAAGAGAGTAAACAAGCTGTCAGAACTGATTGATTGATTGATTAAGACCAGGGGCTTCACTGAACACCCGATCAATCACTCACCCTTGACCGATCTTTTCAACGACACAGTACTTGTCCGTGGGACAACCCGGACTGACAATAGTCCGAAGCTTCTCGTACACCTGAAGATCGGTGAGACGATGGTGGTTATTGTTGGTTCGTCGTCTTGGCGCGGCATGCTGATGCTGCTGTTGGTTGTGGTTATTGTTAGTGTGATGGTGGTGAGCTGATTTGGGCGAATTGGGGAAGTGATGAACTGCCGGGGAAATGCCTGCTAGGGTAGGAGAAACCGGTTTCTGTGCGAGGTCGGCCGATGGAGGAGGCGACTTAACCGTATTTTCCGCGTTATCTGCTGTTCAACGGGGCAAAGATACACTTAAGGTGGACAATGAGAAAAGGAAACGCAAAGTTGCTAATCTATTGTTCAATGTATGCATTGTGGAAAGTGACTCCTACTTACATAAAAGGTGAATTATTTGGGCACTATGCATATTCCCTAGTGGAGGCGGGTATACTGTAACAATTGATAGGCGATTAACCTGCCACCCTGATAACACGGAATAATTTGAGCGGGAACTAAGGTTAAAGAATTGGGCAATTTGAGTGGCCACAAATGGCTCAGCAACAACAATGGCCAGGGGACGTGGTGATCACAAATCGATTGTGGAATGGAATACAAATTCCATAGGTGACAGACGATTTGCGTCATTACCGATGTCTAGGTGCAAGGAGATCGATTCATAGAAGTTAAGCAAAACGGCACTCAAATCGGTTCAGAGGAGTTTACCCCGAAACGCATGCGGAAATGCAAAGGAAAGGAGCACAACCTATGACTCCTATCGGCGGAACAAACTCACCCATGGGATGTTTCTTTGCATGACCGTTGGTTAGAGTACCGCCATTCTCAATCGCAGAACTGGAGGGAGGCGGTAAAAGTGTTGCCGTGGCATCCTATAAATGGGGGGAAAATATGCGATAAAAAGAAGGCAAAGGGGACTATCAAAGTCGAGGCGAGGGGAACAACAGCACCACCACGGCTGGCGCAATCGTAATTGCATTACGCCTCCCAATGAGTCACCAAGCTTGCCTACACACACACACACGTGCAAGCGCAACCCAGGGGGGAAAGCATGTGCGTGCGCGCACACACGCACGCACGCACGCACGCAATTTCGGACGGTCGATAGACGGCGGACGAGCCAGCGTGTGCGCGCCCGCGCATGTTTGTGTTGGCGTTGGGGGAGTTAGTCACCCCCTGGCTGCAGCTAGTGTTGCTGTTACTATCACTACCACTGCTGCCTCCAGAAATAGCTAAGGCACCTGTGCCAGACATACCGTCTAATGTTGCGTCGCAACATCTGACAGTGCCATTAATTCCAGGGCTTTTTCGAGCCTCTGTGCTTATGATAGGAGCTAATGACCTGACTAGCAGCGTCATTAGCAGACGGGTTGGGCAACAAGAGCCAGTGTCGCGTTGACAAGCTGGCTCCAGCGCACACTTTAAGACCTTATGTGTCAAGCAGTGACTATTAGCCATGACAACTTGATGTGCAACAATATCTATGTTTAAAATCAGCAGCCCGCTATAAAACTGAAAACACTGCAGAAGTAACCCTTCGCCTTCAATGTAGGGCTTCAAGGAATAGTTCCACCACCGCTTTGACAGCAAGACATCATTAAAGCCCTTATTTATTCAGTGTGTTTTGAAGAGCGGATTCCCACCCCTTCGCGTCAAGACTGAGAGACACTGTGAGCAAAAGAACTGCCTTTTTTTCAAAAAAAAACATGCCGAAACTCCTGGCTTTACTAGATAGAATCAAACAGCGACTGATGTAGTGAAAGACAAAACATTCCTGAATTAGTCAAAAGGGCACAGGCAGGAGAAGCGAAAATCTGTTTAACTTAGCTGAATAAAGTCACAATCAACTGACCTCTCGCCAGACAGTTGATAACGATTTCCATCAACATGACCTAGAGGTACCGTAGGGAGTGGTGGATTGTAAAGCCACCACAAAGTAGCTTTACTAGTACCCGTGATACTACAGAGCCAGAGCTCGGAACAATGTATAGAAGAGGGGAGCAAAAAAAGATCACTATCAGGATGATAGCAAGATGTAGGAATCCAAGGCACCGCTACCCTTTGTGGGATAGAATAAAGCCTAAGGGCGTCTAGGGGTGGAAACGGCTTTACACATTGTAATGCACAATTGGGAAGAAAGTACAGTCTAGTGCATTGTCGATTCAGTGAATGCATAAACGAGCAACGAGGACCGGAAATGGAACACCAAGCTATTCGAACTGAAAGAGGGTCAAGGTTGCACATAACAAGGTCATGACCTCATCGGATGAACCGGAACTGACCCTAAACTACATGGTAGAGGAAGAATGAAGAAACATACGCATTTATGCAAGGTTGTAGACAGAAAAAAACCTTTGCCGTAACAGCAAATGTGACTGCCTTCTTCCTCCCTCCCCCAGCCTCTGCATAAGTGAAGAAGAATTTTGCCATTTGTTTGACCGCATTACACTAAGCCCCATTGGACAAAAGGTGTTTCAGTAAAACAAGAGGTCGTTTAACATTTTAAGCGCAAGACAAAGATTTAAGAGTTAATTCCCATCAAGAGAGCGTTTCAAGACAAGGAATTCTGATTGCTTCTCCATTTTACAGAAGGTTCCTTTTCCTGTCCACTCTCAAAAATTTTACCTCCGATGTCTAGCAGTCTATTCATGAGGTCAATCAATCTCTCTCTTGGAGCTCCCTTCACCAAAGAGTGCAATAAATTTTAAAGAGCATTTGACGGCACAGGGGGAAACGGACGATTTCCAAGTCAAAACAATGAGCACCAAGATCCTTCAACTCACCATTACAGCACCATCGACAGGCGAGACATCACGCAAACAGACCCGCCTCTCCAACTCCACAGTCATGTCATTAACTGTCTCTGGAGACATCTCTTTCTCTTCCACTTCCACTTCCGTTATCATAACCATTTCATCGCTTTCCTCCTCGGACGACTCCTCTTCTTCTTCCTCATCCTGCTCATCACATTCCTCTTCCTCAGAAGTGAACGTCTCTGGTGGTGGAGGTGGAAGTGGAGGTTGACGTTGCGAATGCGACGCTGGTGAGGAAGGATAGTCTTCAGTGGAAGAGAGAGCTCGTTGATCGCCACCATTGACATCCCCGCTCACTTCACCCTTGTCGTGAGTGACAGCTGCTACAGGTGGCACCGAACGGTGATGACTGCCACGCAGCGTGGCAGCAGGGTCAGTGCCACTAGCTGTGGGAGTAGAGGTGACGTGATGCGGTGGAATCGGTGGTGGTGGAGCGGGAGCGGTAAATCCACAGCCCGAAGTGGGCGAATTGCTCGTCTCTCCACTACCTGAGTAGTAGTAGAATGAGCAACCACTGCTGTAGAG
Source organism: Taenia solium (assembly GCA_001870725.1). Taxonomy (NCBI): domain Eukaryota; kingdom Metazoa; phylum Platyhelminthes; class Cestoda; order Cyclophyllidea; family Taeniidae; genus Taenia; species Taenia solium. The sequence continues at coordinate 80,095 of MIEF01007204.1, read as the reverse complement.
TAACAGAAAGAAACACGAAATGGGACATCGGTGGGATCATAAAGCATCAGGACTGCGAAGGAAGCTGAAAATGCCGCGCTAAAGCCACCAGTCATGACTGTACTCCATGCCTAATTGGGGAAAAACCGACATATACCATTTGCACACGTAAAATAGTAAACATATTATCAAAACTCGCCCTTGCCACTAATGTATGGTCAAATCAAGATGAATTACTTAATGATGGGCATTAGAGAGGAATAAAAAGCAGCTGGACTGGTCAAGACAACGAGAACAAAGGCATTCAGACGAGTCAAATAGGCATAGTGTTGCTCCTGTTTGAGGTTGGGAAAAACTCCCATAGCACGAAGTAGCATCCAACCCTCCTCCCCCCACTCATATGTGCGTGTTAGGCCAAAAGAGTCATGCGAATTTTTCAATACATCCACTTGGGAAGATTCGGAGGTATATCAGGCAGACAAGTTGAAAAAAAACTATCCGTATCTTACTAGAGCGTGACTGGTACAGACACATAATTCTTATTTGTAGCGGTAGCGGCAAACTCTTCCTGGATGGTCCCCTTTTACCTCCAAGTTGAAACATCACATTAGCACTCATCACACGTCAAGCGTTTCGTTTACTTGTGATGTCCGTCCTTGGTTATGATTTATCTTTTAAACAAACCAAAATCGGTAATAAGTTAATGGAAATTTTTGATTAACCATTCATGCTTAGTGCTATCTCTCAATCCAGAGCCTGACAGCCATCACCAATAACAGGGTACAGAATTTCACGCTGATTTAAGGTGATGACACATGACAGAACACCTCCTCCGCCTAGATTCAGCTAAACAAATCCGAATCACTGACAGTTGGTGCTTATTTTTCGTCTTAACTGACAAAATAAGTGGGACGAAAGAAGAGAGGAGTGCTGGACTTACTCGCAGAGAGCTTTAGTACGCTTCAGTGAATTAATTTTCCGGTCTACAAATAAAGCCCAGTACTTACTTTCCATTAGCATATTTCAGTGATTAATTAGGTAGGCGGAAATCTTGACAATTGGCCCGGTCTTACCACAAGCTAGAAACTAGAATTTAACCAGGCTTAAGTAAGAAGCGTCAATGGTGGAATAGTATCGGTAGGCATGTCTAGAGGAGGTCATGTGCTACATCTCAGACACAATAACAGCACAAAAGCACCAGTTGATCCCTTGCTTTGGGCCAATGGAAGTGCAGGTGGTTAGGAGAGTTTCAAATCTCATTTTCAAGCAGTGGTCCAACAGCAAGCTGAATCATTTATGATTCTCAATTGGGGTAGCGTTATGCAGTGGATGAACATTGTTACCAAGAAAATGGAGGCATTTCAAACGATGCTTACTATTATTGGCCAACAATTAGGCCATTTGAATGTGGTACAACATGAGACAAAAAAAATGAGTCCTGGCTTGAGGAAGATAACTGCACTCGAGCTGGGGTTAAATTAATCAGAAAAGGGAGATCGGTGTCACTGGAACAATTTGCCTCTTCCACCTCTAATTGGCAACGTTTTAGCAATCAACGAGGTTCCAATGCCAAAAATTGTAGCAAATAAAATCCAGGCTCCAGTTCAATTATTGTGAAGTAGACTGATCAGTGTGAATGAAGCCAACTTACGGTGCCTTTGATGTCTAGACACAAGCATGGTAACCGAGACATCCTTACGCGTACAACTGGCACATGCCGCTTTGCATAGTATGAGACAGAAGTGAATAGCAGCATGGTGGGATAATTAAATCACACTAAATTATAGATAGACTCCGGAAGGGGATAGAATTTCAAGAGCGAATTTTTTTGCAAAGGGAGGGCAGATCTAAAATCGGCGTAGATAGATGAGTCATGAAGGAGCAGGTTGAAAAAAAAGACTATGGTAGTGGAGGGAAAAATTAGGCCTGGTTTCCACTGCTATCAACCACGGCAACAGTCAAGTTCCCTTTACCACTCCTAAAACGCCGTCGAAAAAATACCGAAACAAAATTCAAAGTCTAGCCGAGTAAGCAGTCAAATAAAACCGCAAACAATATGTATTTTACCAGTGAGAACATTGATTTATCGCCCATGGTTAGAAGCAGGACTTCTAACGCCTTCAAGTGTAAACCAACAGAAAATTAACAAACGACGCCTATGGAATCTGACAAAATTGGAGACTAATTCAACGCAAAACAGCACACGAAATTCACCTTGTAAAACTGGACGACCCACCACCCACTGAGACACCCGATGTGGTGGGTAGACTGGGTACTGAGGAAGCATTACACGACGCTGCCGATGAGGAAGAGGCTGTCTGCTCCCTCTCCGACTGTTGTTGTTGCAGTTGTGACTGTTTTGCCTCGCCACCACCTCCACCAGAACAAGTGCGATGGGGTGGTGTAGGAGGTGGAGGCCTCGCTCCAACAGCGCCTGTGCCTGTGACAGCGGCACCGACCACCTCGCTGGTCCTTCGCTGCGACCCGGCATACATCGGCGGAGGTGTGGAGCAGGTGGAGTTTGCGGTAACTGCTCCGGAGGTCTCGTTGTAGCTGTAACCACGGAAAGGTGAGGTGTCGGTGGAATTGGAGGGCATGAAACTGCTGAGTGGGCTAGAAAGGGTAGAGAGCTTGTGAGGCGGTGGTGTTGAGGAGGATGGCGGGTCGGAGAGGAGGTGGAGACCCTCACTCATGCTCGAGGGGGCCGGCGGAGGGGGAGAGAACGGATGAGCGGTTGTAGAGCACCGGGATGAGGAGGCCTGGCTCATCGAGTCCACTGAGCCCGAAGAGCCTAGACGCAACAAAGGATACACAAATGAGCAACCAACAAAGGCAGGCTAGCAAGTTGAATGGGTCGTGCTTAGTGTCTAGCATGGAATTCACAATTACTTGCTACTTAACGCAGGCAAAGCAACCACTATGAAAGAGGAACCAGTGGGGCATTCTGAGGCCGTTTTGTGCCAAAATCTCATTCTTAATGAATAATTGAGCCTAAAATTTTAAAATTTATCATATTCACCATTTAATGAGAAACACTGTCAAGTACAGAAAATTACGCCCCAAATTACGGGTCAGTAGCTATTCACCTGAAGAGAGTACTTAACGCTAATTCACCCCTCTTCAATTGAGATAACAACGCTCTTGTTGGTAAACAAAACAACTCTCAATTCAGGCAACGAAAGCCAATCGTTTCACCAGGCAATTCACAAAATCGAATCAAACTCTGCTTCAAACAAAGGGGAAAAAAGTAATCCCTTTTAGGATGGCAGGAACCTTTAGACGCGCGAAAAGTAGCAAAACATAGTCACTTTGGTAAGGTATTTAGTATTGAATCAAACTAAGTTCCAGCTAAAGCGCCACCGTTTTTGGCCACACAAAAATCCAATCTTATTAAAAGTACAGTAAAAGTTGGAATGCAATCTGTTATAATTAAAGTGCCACCATATCGGAGACAGTAGAAACAATGTGAATTTACTGAACGTCTATTAATAACTTAAAAGAGGCCATTCAACACCGTGTAAGTAGGTTTCAATGAAAGCGTTGCTTACGAAAACAGTGGAAAAAGACAGCCAAGAAGGAATCACAATAAACAAGAAGACATGTGTGCAAGGATCGTCCGCTCTCGTGGTCTTGGAGGCAAGACGACTACCACATCTCATAAGTTTCACAATACCTACTACGACACTGCCTGTTGTGTTAGCTCGACTTTTACTCTCAGTAGAGAATAGAATATCTTATGCCCGATTCTGGAAGCAAAAGCCGTATCTTAGCTGATCTGTCTCATCTGAACAACTGATGAGAGTAACCAAACAACCGAAAATTTTGAAGACGAAGTCACTTTATAGTTCGTCCGCAAGCAGAACTCCAATAAAATTAATTCCTTTTACCATAGGGAAAAAGCAATAGTGGTGTCAGTTATCGGCGAATTCAACGCTTTCCGTCCTAAGAAATTGCATACCGCTCTAGCATTTTCCTTCCTACCGCCCGACCAGCCTGTGCAGAAAAAGAGCCAAGGCACTCAGCTTAAGTGCCGAATGAAAGCCGGAGGAAAAGAAAAAAAGGAGAGCGTTAAATAGGATCGAAATTGCTTCTACATACTGTATTGCAGACAAACACAAACACATGATCTGCTGTTTGGAAAGCGCCGATCAAAGGACACGTTTATTTGATGAGGTGGCTAAGTAGGTATTTTCGTAGTCAAAAAACAGAGTTCATACACGATCCCACACAATGGTGACGATTTACTCACGGGCACACGCCTACTCACTTCCTTGAAAGGAAGGAAAAGGGTTTGAAACAGGGCGATAAGGGAACAAAGTGCGTTCTACGGAACACGAACATTTCACATAACGTTTCATCAGAGGAGTACGTAAACGGGAAAATCTCGCCAGAAATGCTACTTAAATGAAGTGTACCGGTAAAAGTAGGTAAAGACCTACTAACTTAGCTGTCATACCGGGTCTGTGGGAAGTCAAAGCCATTTCACCTAAAAAACTGTCCCGGAAAGATTGATGTCGTGACGTGGGGATAAGCCAACATCGTTCGAGGCGTTCCATTATCAGGGCCGCTACAGCCCAGCTCTTTTCTTGTCCAGCATAAAACACCAACATTTACAGTACCGAACGAATCGATTTAAGCACTACCTTAAAAATGAATAAAGACGGGAAACATCTTACGCCTAATCAAACGCTTTAAAAACAAACCATTATTTCTCGACACAGAATTTGGTGGGATCAATTAGCATAATGGCACTAACACATGTTTTTCGTGTTAGACTTAGCGAAGAAATACGATGCGACATGTAAGCAACGCTGGTAGCGGACGCACTAACTAAGACATCCATAAAAACACCAGAAAGCATTAATTCAAAATTGGGTAAATAAAATCTGATGCATAAAACATTCGCCAGTAATAGCTGACAGAAGAAGTCAAGAGTGACATCGCGAACAGTTGACCGTAAGTGAACCTAAAATGAATTTGGAGGGCCAGTAAATGCGGAGTGGATGAAAGACAAAGAGTTGCCAAGAGTATCAAATGGATTGAAACAAGGAGAAGTTGGTGCAAATTAAATGAGAAGCGATTCAAAGGATAATTTAACACTTGTTCAGCACCATCATCAGAAGTATCGCCTGCACTATACTAAGTGCATACCTTGGCAATGACCGCCACTAGCGTCACATGCACTTGACGCTCTGATCCACTCAACTGAGCTCACATTTAGCGCACCTACATAGCACACTTAATTTTAAAAAGAAGCCAAAAAACATTGACAAGTTCATATAACAAAATACACCTAGGCCATAACAGTCAGGTGCTTTCCAAGATCCCAGTGACGAACGCATTAATCGCGTCATATTTTCCCCGAGTGACTAGCCATGAGAACAGCAGTTAAGCAGAGAAGGGCATTTATGACAGTGCCTTTGCGTGACACAATAGACTTATACTCCAAAAAAGCATGGGAAACCACAGAAGAAGGCATTTAATGTTTGTAGCGTGGGTGAAATAAATGATGCCAAGGAGACTAGCTTTTTCGGAGTAAGTGAACTTCCCGTATCAGCCAGGTGCCCATCCATCAAAAGCATGCAGTTTTGACAAATGGGCCGATGCAAGTGCTGGAGGATGGAAAAAAAATGCCCCAGACGTTGGAAGGGGAAGGGGTGGAGGAGAAACCTTGTTTTTTAAAGTACAAACGATTAAAACTCGGACTTAAGTGTAGGGCAGAAACGTTAAATTAAAGATGTAGACAGAGCATTTGCACTATCTTCGCCGTTACTAACTGCAATGATCTTGCTTCAATGAGCCTCACAAACAGATACCAAGACAAAGTAACGAAGAGCATGTCATGTTTCGTTGCTCTACTTTTAGTGGGATCTCTTCATCACTGCTTCAGGTAGTGTGAACGATTGTCAGAGTCTTAACCAGGATAGTTTCTTGAAGGTCCCAAAAAATAATTGGATCGATGAAAGTGAACCTGTTGCTCTTAGAATTGAAGTACCCTGGATCGGTACACCTAGGTTACCAATACGGAAACCCACCATACCAATAACTAATTAGCGTCTTTAACTTGAGGGAGGGGGGGGGGATTTGCAGTTGACAACTGGACATAAACCAAGGTATCCTTCTCAAATGGCTGACACATCTACTGCTTGATGAATGTTCGCTAACTCAGACCTGGCAGAGGGAGGCAGCAGCACCAACAATTACTCATCGGTAGAGAGGGTGATTCATAACCGATGCCAAATACCCTCCTCCTCGAAAAACTCCCAAGTGTGACAGGCAGAAAAAGAGGTCGGAGAGGCGCTAATAACACAAGCGCCTCAGAAAGAATTTCCGCTTTTTTGCCTGGCATAGTGGGTGAATAACCGCTCAAAGCAAAAAAACATTGAAGCACCCAAGCGGTAGGGGATGATGTGAAGGGGACGCAAAAAAAGCCTCAGTTTCTCAGACAGGCAATACAGAGAAAAGAGAAGTGATTCAATATAAACCACACAAAAAGGAGGTGTAGACGTACTAGTGACCCCCGAGAAGTTCGTCATATACTTCTCCTTGGGCTTGGCGGACTCGTCGTAGCATTGGAGCACATCAAGCATGAGATCGGGATTCTTCGCCTGCTCCGAGGAGGGGATGTTGGAGCTCTTGAGTAGTTGTACCCATTGTAGCGGCATGCCCTGCGCGTGAATGGCAAGGGGAAGGAAAGCAAAAATTAGCCCACTGGCCTACCCTTCTCACTTAAATATGGACTTTTGCAAAGTAAAAAAGCCACAACACTGTTTACTCTCCTTGTCCTGCCTGGTAAATAACGTTCAGGAAGAGGTTCGAGCGTAATTCAGGCGTAAGAATTCGCTCCACTCATTTCCCAACCCGGGTAGGAATCAAATGGTAGTCTAAAAAACCATTACCTTTGACAACACTATTTAATAAGTTCCCTGCCTCAGCCATGTCTGCGGAATACTTTAATTTCCTTACCTTAGCTCCAACGTCACAAGTATCTGACGCATTGCTTCATATTTCTACTAACCGGTTTAACTAGACCACGAGTTCGGAAAAAAATGGTTAATTATGTAACTAGAAAGCAAAAGGAGCTTTCGTTGGCCTAGGGAGGATAACCCAGCTCAACAATTAAAATGGTTAATTCGAGAGTGCAAATGTCGGTAACACATAAGGACAATAAAACATTCTGGGTTGAGGCGATCACGTTTCCTCTGAGAGTCCAGTCCAAGCAGCTGAACTGACCGCTTTTTGAGTGATCATGAGAAAATTCCGTTACGCTAGTGAGAACGCATCGAAAAATTGTCTACTAGGAACGCATCTCCCACTGCTCTAAGTGATAACTTAGTCCCTTGGATGAACAAACCATGAGAATTTCCTGGTACCATCAAACGTCTTGCCAAAGGGTATTCAAACACCACACACAGGTAAATGGATTTGTTGCATTTTCACACCGGAAATGCGAAACGGAGTTTGACAAGAGTTTGACCATTTCGGCGAGAAGAGGTTTTCTTCCCCCGTCAGCTAAAATAATAATCACCTAAGACGTTAAAAGGGGTCCTTTTTTCAACTCAAAAGCCCCCAGTTATGCGTGGAGGCTTTTCTGCACATAGTCGAATGCTAGGCTAAGCCTTATTCTGTTACGCGACACCTTACTATTCAAACTGTATTATGTTTCAGTAAGGCGTAGGTGGCTACCTCTTCGTATTTCAGCAGTTAGCTCAAACAAAGTTGGTATTCGTGGTTAAGCATTGCATATTGTGTTCAGTAAATTTCCCATGATTACTTTATTCTAAAATGGCAAAAAAATTCCTCAAAAGCGATGTGGTTTTTGCAACCAACGACCGAGAAAAAGTGGCAGGAGCATTTAACAAACTATCCAACTGCCATACTCCCATTGTGTCTAATCTAAGCATCTCTTTCGTAGGACCTGTCTGCTGGATTCTCAGGCATCACTTCTTTCTATGCAAATCATTCAGGGATTTTAAATACTACTTCTAACGAGGTTAAAATGGTTGTAAAACCAGACGGACAACACTTGACCGTAAAACTGACTTTGGTATTTACAGATCAAAGGGTACGAAAACTATGAAGGCTGGGGATGGAGTAATTACTGGGTACATAGAAGCATACCGTATGACCACTGTCTGGCAAAATGGCCGCCCTTGTGCGGAACAGAAGAACTGAGGAACTTCTACTTGGGATAATGTGAGTTGATGGTGCGTGTACTTGTGTGGGTGCAGAGCTCTCCCAACAAAGCCCAACCCAGTTAGAGACAAACGAAAACCCCTAGGGATGATTGCTTGAAAGGGCAAGAATGTTGATTAAGACTGTAAGGAAGCTGAAGGTGAAATCTGACCTATAAGTGCCTTAATCCCGCTAAAGTTCGCAGCCGGTGAGCGTCTAGGCAAATGCCAGCGGAGGAGTAACAAGCGTAAATGCCCGAACATCCGTTATCATGGAGCAAACAAAATAGATTGTGATTAGGCTCCATCCCATTACCAACGCGACTTTATCCAATCAATGTCCTGAAAAGCAGTGTAGCCTAGTTTTAGAGTGATGATAACGTCCACCCAAAACACTACACAACCGCGCAGGTCCCTCATCCACATCTGGGCGACTGGCTTTATGCAAAATTGAACTGACGGAATCGCGAGGGGAAAAAATAAGCTAAACAGATTCCCCTTGCCCCAGTTCAAAAATGACCTACCACACCGCTAAGAAGTCAAGGCGGCTTGTAATCAACTGCCCGTATTAAACATTCCTAAAAATGGTACAATGAATGAGAATTGGGGAGAATCCACTGATCCAGTTGAAGTGAAGCAGTACCTCCTAGCCAACTGTTTACGCGGATATGGCCACGATAATGCATGACCACGTCAATACAGTGGACCACTACAGGTGGTGCAGGGTGGAGTTAGTTTTGTAATCCATTTGGGTTTTAGGCTACTGTCAACGACGGCGGTGGCCAAAAATGGCGAGTGACTCACGTGTGAAGTGGGTAAGCGCGAACTGGTTGACTAAGGTAACCGTTACTTCAATGCAGTGTGTGTCACTTCATTCGTGATCAGGGCAGGGTGGAGGTAAAAACGAAACTGTATTGTGAAATAAACTACCCCGGTGGCACGCATAGGTTACTTATAGTTCTATCAGATATAATTCACCTCCTGCTGGTAGGAATAAACAATTTTTGCTAACAAATTATCCTTACCTCCTGAATTTTTGATTTTTTTCTAAAAAACGTTTCTCCTCAACATCAATTTTGCTGCTTTTAGGTACAAAGTAGGTTTACAGGGACGGCAAGGAAAAAGAACCGTGAGCAGAAAACAAAAATGCTCCATGTCCTCATTAAGAGACCGTCTAAACTCACGTCATGTCACACATTTCGAGCCATCCAAAAAAGGCTGTGACTCCAGCCAAAAACCTCAACAGATAAAAGTTTTCGTCTAGTAAATTTATTTTTAAACAAGTCAAGAAAACCCAGAATATGTAATAAACAGGGGGTAGCAAGATAAGAACTTTTGTGCTTGACAGTAAACTGTTTCTTGGCAGAAGGGTGCCTTCGAAAGCACCTTGACAGGACAGAAATGGATTGCAACAGCCAACACTGAAGTTCGGTTTACAAAAATCCACTAATACTACTTTTGGTGTTTAATGGATGGAGGTAGCATACCAGCTGCTGAGAAAAAAAAGGAAGAAAACGATTCCTCTCACTTTTTAAAGTATTTCGTTATCTGATGTAACTACTTTGTAGCCCTTGATACCACTATACACACCAGGCTGTGTGTGCGTGCAGTCGAGCCGACCAATTACTGGCCGATCCGGTGTGTGCGTGCGTATGCTTTAACAGCACGATGTTTCTCCTTTATCACACGATTCAGGGGCTCAATTGAGTCAAAGTGGCATTCTAGTCCTGCCAAACTAGGCCTCATGTCACTTCAATTATAAACGCCAGCATTCAAGTAGTTATTTGACAGTGACACCTTTGCGCCTAAGAGATGTAGCGATCATTATCACGGGAAGGTAAAAGGCTGCAAGAAAAATCGCATTCGCAGTAAGACCAAGACCAAACATGGGTTAGAAGTTCAAGACGCGTTGGTCATTTCACGTGTTAATATTTAGCATGCGAAAAAATGGATAACAACAATCAAGTGTCAAAGTGACAGCGATAACAGCTTTGTTAAACAGACAAAACCAAGCGTACTGATCAGTCCTGAAAAGTGGAGAATCATACTGTAGTCTGCGAGGGATTCTCAGCTTCGACAATCAACCAACTTACAACTTGACCATGTGGCATGAGCCCTCACGGAGCAATGACGGCTACGTAATTGAAATGGAATCGCAGAATCTAATTCCAATTTCTTTCCCACAAAAAATGGGCAGTTAAATTAAAATTTCATTTGCGTTTCAGTTTCACAATTCAAGTCTGGGATTTAGACACGATAACTAGGCATTAACCCTGAAGAGTTTTCATAATAAACAAAATTTGACATACTACTGTAAGGAACAGGAGGATCAAAAGTTGAATGTTCTTTTTTCACATATGAAACGGCTTCGTGGAAGCGGTCCAACAGCCTTTAGCACGTTTGTTATCAGTGCCGTGTACATGAGATTAATGTTCTTGCCTAAAGCTCACGTCATGTACTTGTGACATGTGTACCTTAGTTACTTCTGCATCTAGTTTTTTTTGGTTTTTAATAAAAACTGAAAAATAACAGGGACCGTTGTCGTCCCTTTAAACAAATGCGTAAACTAGATGGACCTATTCCTACAAATCACAGCTACGAACATTCATGCACCAGATTTATAGTTTATGGTAGGTAAATATCGCACATCTGAGGAACCATTAGTCGGAGAGAGAAAATTCACTGGCATTAGTAAACAAGTTGCGTTTGTGTGGGCAGACCACAATCGTAACTACGGAAAGCACCAGATGAGCAGGCAAGGAATATGCGCAACAGCATCCACGCTAATAAACACACCTTCGGGAGGTCGTATGTGTGCGTGGGTGTGTATGCACCCGACCTGTTTCATTCATTCTGCAATTTCCTCGTCTTTTCTTCCATCCAACAGGCCCGTACGTGTGCGTGTTTGTGTGTGTGCGTAGATCTGTGCAATTCATACAACCGCGCGCGAAGACAAATAAGAGGCCAACAAACAGGCTGACAAATAAACAAGCAGGGCCAAATTTGAATGCCAAGCCGACTTGCAACAACAAGGCGTGTCTTGCATAATCCCCCTTCCCACCCTCCCGCCTCCTCTACAATTAGGTCGATGTGCGTACCACGTCACATTCCTATCCTAGTGGAAGTAGCACATGCGTCTATCATCAACTTTTAATGCCGTCAGAGAATTGCATATAATTTGTAAAGTGTAACACTTCTTCTCTCCCACTCCTTCCTTGGCCCCAGCGGTAACAGGATTTCAGTAAAGCATCCTCACCAAATGTTGTCGACAGATACTTGGATACATGCAATAGGAAATGAACCCTAGATAGAAATATTTTGCCTTAGTCTACTATGGCCTATGACAGCGTTGACGACGCATTGAGAGGGGTGGTAGTCTACGTTCAACAGTTGCGGCGCTCACCGAGCATCGAGAGACCCGTTCAAGAGACCTAATTGTTTCCAACAAAGCAGCCAGTTCAGCCATTAATTATTAGTCAACAGCATTCACGAGCATACTGCTCAGCATATAGGCTTTTAGGGCGTAAAAAAGGGCTAACAACGTGAGTGGTGGCAATATCAAAAAGTTAGTGCAAAAAAACAAACATGATCGTCGATTAGAAAGTCGTAATGACGATTTATTTGTAAGTAGTTAAATAAACCTCATGATTCGATTAAGTTATCCAGGTTCAAAACCCTTCGAGTGGCACTTATTTAATAATTCATGACGATATTCATCTCAAACTCTACAAACGAAAACGCCAAACAAACTGGAGAATGGCATGCATGTTGCCAGAAGACGAAAAGCAAGACTATTTCCGACATCAGACGAGGGCTTCAGCCTCCACCACACCGTATGTTTTGTGTTGCCTAAGTCTTTAAATCACTTAGACCATAAATGGAAAATCAGTTTTACAATCCGATCAATTATTCAAAAATATGAGCAGCAGTTCCAGAGGCAGTCAAAGATCTCAGATAAAATTCAAACCAAGTGAAAAGAGAGTTAAATAAAGCAACAGATTTGTACTGCATCTTAGGTGGAAAGATTTAAGCATGTAGTGCATACTGCCAAAAGGGTGACAATCAAATTCATATACATTAATTCATCCTTCACCGACAATCGAACAACAAGATACCTGTTGATGGACGAATGCAAACCTGAATGTTGGTAAATTACTGTCTTCCGACAAGCACTTTTAAGTCTTGACATAGCATAAGCCACAGCCAGCGGGCAACTACGCCTCTGTTCTCCCATCTGGTGCCGACGTGGCAAGAGATGGTCTACGAATTTTTTTTATGCACAAAGAAACTTGTTGCTGCCGTCAAAACGACAAAGAAACCAATAGCTCTACTATACAAAATGGTCCTTCCTTCTGCTCCCATGCCTTTCTCATGCATCTTCTTCTTGTAACTAGCGGATGCAACTTTGAAGTATTGTGGAGGTAAAACGGTTCCCCTCACTCTCGAAGGTCCAGAATATTGCCAAAAATGCGAAAAAAGCCCTAGTATGGGGAATAATATCCTTTCAAAGAATTTCTGCAGAATTACGAGGATTACTTTGACAACAGGGCGAGAAGAGCAGTCCTACTGACGGCTTAGAACTTGAGGGTATTTTTAAATCTAGCCTTTTTTACATTTTCTACATTTTTCCTCCTGCTTACGGTAATAAGTTTGGGCTTTTACTACATCTCCTTGTTTTATGGTAAAATGGTAAGAGTGTACAACTTTTACGTTGTAGCACACCCGCTGAGTCATTGCCCTTTTAGCCGTTATGCAGTCTACTTTAAGAGATCTCAATAATCTAGGAAAGCGGCTTTCCTGACATCCCTTCATAGAAGAGCAGAGTGCAGCCTGCTGTGATATGACGGTGAGAAAGCCGAAAATGTGGCAGCGTGAGAATGCGAAACTGCACACACCCAGACAAACACGCAAAACGCAACACCAATACTGTGGGTTAGGTGTAGGTGTGCGTGAGGCTACCTATTGCTCGCCTGCCTGGAAGAATTGTTGATTGACTTACCAAAAAATCTCCGCTGGTGTGATCGAAGACCACGTGAAGGTCGTGTTTTACATCTGTGGGTCCCGAGATGCTCGGCTCTGTAGAGCCGCTTCTGTTGAAGAGTGGAAGACGGAAGAGCTTTACTACAAAAGAATGGGAAACACCAGATGAGTGCTCCCATTGCAGAAGACTATCACTAACGATCGTAGGTCTTTAATTAAGTGAACAGTGGCTAGAAGTAAGCCCATAAATTCAATCTTTTAACATTGAACTACAAAAGTAAGACAGATGAGCATCACCAATGGTAGCAAATTTTTAATTAGACACATAATCGGCCGAAGTTCGAGCAGCAAACGGCTATATGGGGACTTCTGAAGAGTTTAAGACTTCTTGACAGAAGGATTCAGTGTTGAACAACAGACGAGAGACGGTAAAACTACGGAAGTGAGCTTTCAACTAAGATTGTAACTATTTTACATCCCAGAAACAAACAACCGCGTTGGATCTGAGGAGCATTTCAAGGCGTCCTTGCGACAAGGAGAATTTATTGCTGGAAAAAAAGTTGGAGACATGCCTCTCTTGTTTTCTACTCTCATAAATAAATGCAACTGCAATCATGAATTCCACAGGACCACATAGGATGCATTGTCATCTCTAAACTAGCATTAGCCAGTATATACCACCTTGAAGAGGTGACTAGCAAATCATCCTAGTTACTGGCTGAAACAGCAGTTTCTGCCTGAAATCCACCACACAACACAGCCGTAGAAGGCGCAAAACTTACCAGCATCGACTGGAGAGCCAGTCCCAAATCATCTACGGCGCATTACATCACAGTCAACAGCAAAAGTAAATGGTAAGTCTAACATTTCGCCTATGTGAAAGAGGATAATCGAGCAGCGAACCCTCTTGCATCTCATCCACAAAGCGACATCACATTTCCAACACTTACAAATGGTGTCAACTTACTGTTTACTAACTCGACCAATCTAGCAAATAACTACTTCAACGGCCGGCCATTTGGAACTATTCTAGGCAGGACTTCTTGTGCTCCCCTTAAAGCCATAAAAAACCTTTAGAAACGACCTCCGAAGTCTAAGAAGACGGATAAATTAAAAAGAGGAACTCTCAACTTATCTGCATGGAGTTCATCACAATCAGTAATGAAGGAAGCCATCCCAAGGCGCGAACGAAACAACTGTTCGCGTCGTTAAAAGCGACGGTTAGATGAGAAGTAGGAAAGTAAGCCGAAGAGGGGAGTAAGGCAGGGGAGGAAATTGCTACAGTGCAGCCAGACAAATAGGGCAAACACCGGTACACCACCCTCACAAACACACACAAGGGCAGCTTTCGCTGCTTGTTTATGCATTTTGTGGGTGCGCACACGCAGGCACACACGCACGTTGGCACAAACACGCACACAAAGCAATGTAAACCAGCATGCACAATAGGGTCCGGGCTAATGTGAACGCGACCACTGCGTAGTTAGGTTGATGCAGAAAACGAAGACAGAGAGCTACTACCGAATCGGGGTCAAGGTCGGACATTCTGCCATCAAATGACCCGAGTTAGGAAGGGCGGACAGATGCACTACACACTACACAGATTGCGGAAGAGGGAGGACAGTTCAATTAAATTACTTTAAGTCAGTAGGTAGCGTAGTTACCTCTTTGTGCGCATTGTTCACTCCAGCGTCACATATTTGTGACGCGTCGATTTCCGTACTCGAGGTCGCTCAGCAAAAACACGTGACATGCTGCTTTTCAATTTACGATAATCGGTTTCATCACACCATAATTCAAACACCCTGATTGCTTGGAACAGAAGGATAGATGTGAAATGGTCTGGGTTCGAAAACGTACAGATAAGCGATGAGCAGTTACACTCGTCAAAAAGCTTAATGGCAATTGATGGGACATAAAAAAGTATAAACTCTTGTGACAGAGTTCGCTCTAAGATTGATAAGGGACGCATTATGAAAATCCGCTTCTGAAGTGAAAACGGAGCTAGGTTCGGAGAAAAGGTGGTTCATTGAATCAGGAGCCGCTCATTGGAAAAAGAGGGATGCAATTGCAGTGAATCAGATAGAATGAATGAACTGCAGCGAATACTCATTGTCGATTCACTTTTCTGGAAAAAATCAGTTCTCGATTTGCCTAAGAGTAAGCTGATTCAAGAGTAAGCTGATTCGTTACCTTGAAAGCTCTACTATCAAAATTGAGTTGAAGAGGATAAAGACATTCTTTTGTGGCACGAAATTGGGAAGAACTCCCTTTTCACCGTCAAGCTCAAAGCAAGCAAAGTGGAAAAATAAACTCAGTGTGTGGTACCGAGAAAAAATAGGTATAAGCCGACTAAGCGACTCCAGCGCCCTAAAATAACTCAAGGGCAGCCTTTTCCAAATAAAAGCCGAAGCTAAGCACCAGTAGGAGGGACAAACAGGCTTACCTTTGCGTTTCTTCTCTTTCTTTTGGGGTGGAGTGGGTAGAGGCTTGGAGGGTGGTGAGATCAATGGTCGTTCCTTCTTCCTAAAAGGTGAGGTGAGAAAAGGGAAAGAAATAAGTAAAAATCATAATAGACACAAAGATAGTCTAAGATACTCTCTGGAGGCAGCATCAGTTACTACTGCAGTAAATATCGAGGCTAAATAGACGAGATTTTTGGGCACTCAAGGAACAAGATTGAGGTTATCTTGTGAGAAGCATTAATAATCCCATGAGGAAACGCTAGCCAAATCAAAGTAATTTAGCAGGGGTCCTTGGAGTGGCACAATATGAAAAGAAAGGGTCAAAGGAGCATCACCCATTCGACGTCAGCAAAATCAACTTTTTTATTAGATTACCCACGAAACAATTCAGATTCTTCTCATTGTTTCAAGAAGTAAACAGTGAGTAGAAAAATCGAACTACGATCATGAACATCTAATCTTGTTTGGCACTTACGCCTAACACAATGCAAAAGATTTTATTTAGCAAAACAAGTCAGGTATAACTTCAGCATCTCCCAGAACCCAATAAGTCGAGCTCTTTGGATTCTTCTTTGCAACATTAACAGAGTCAACGCAAACCAAATAGGATATGGACGTCAACTAAGGCATAGAACTTGAAAAAAAAACGATTCTGTCTTAAGGCGGATGCAGCTTTGAGAAATAAGACAGACAAACAAAACTCACAAGGTACTCGAAGAACGAACCGGAGGGGCGGGTGCAGAAGTAGAGGTCCCAATGTCACCATAAAGGAAAGTAGCAGAAGACGCAGCGGGCAAATGAGCATTCGTGCCCGTCGAAAGCCGTCGCTGAACGGCTGTAGATTCTTGCATCTCAATGTAGCCAACAAGACTCCCGTTCAAGTTTGACGTATTTGCAGACATTGACTCAAGAGGACATCAAACTACAACTCTTCAAGATGAAATCCATATAGTGGTTAACTGACAATAATGTTGTAAGCGGTTGAGACACAAAACAGGAGAGGCAACGCCAGCAACACTGTTAGACACACAAACCGCCAATGAAGACAAAGCAAGCTGCCCCGGCAACAAACAGTTCGAATCAATCAAGCTGGAAGGGAAAAATTTTTATAAGAAATACTGCGTTTTGATTATTAAAAATAGGATTTATTTCAAATTTCACTCTGTGAAAATATGTCCTGGCACAAATCAACACGTGGGTGACAAATGATATGCAAAAATATGCATCTAGGTTAAAATTGAGGAAACCACAAAAGCTTCTTGAGAGAAAAAAGTTTTAAGAAATGCTTAAAGGAATTATATTACAATACACACCTTTTAGCTAAGCATCGCTGTTTGGTGACAATGCAAGTCGATGAATAACCTAAATACCGCGAAATGAGGAAATACACCATTTGAAAGCAAATTCCAAAGTTGTCGCTAAAGAATTATCAGGTTTTTATGTGTTACGAATGCAAAGTTTTATAAACGTACTATTCACTAATTGTTTTTAGCTGTTTTTGATGAGTTATAGTAGTGATAAAAATTTTCAACATAATTTGCATCTGATTACCCAAAATGTGTGCAGTTTGCTAACGATATTACATACCATTTAAAATTTCAAGGCTTATTTTGCGGTTCAAGATGTGCCTAAAGAAGAATCCAGATACAATTGTTAAGCTGAATGGTTTCAGAAACCTGGACTGCACCGAAGGGTCCAAAGTGGTCCATCACCAAAATGGACAATTTAACCAATAGATCGGATTGGTCAAAGAGGATGAATTTTAACTTCAACGCGGCTAGAATGATACCGCTAGTCCTTAAGAAAAAAAAAACTTATCTTACGCTCTTGTTTTACAATCCACCATTTTAGGAAGCCCAATGCGGCGTCTCGAGACTTCCTCTAAGGTAAAAGAAAGCACATTACTAAGGCAAAATATAAGTTCTGGGCACAGAGCTATTGGGAGCTGCTTGCAAGGCTCAGAGGCCAGCCATCCGGCTAGTAAAATATGGATACCCATGTGACCGTAGCTGGCAGTCAGAATAAGCAAAGTATTACAGTTAATACTTTTTTCAGGCTGTAGAAAATTTCTCCGAAAACATTGTGCAGCTCATTTTTGATCACAGGGATTATTCAGTAACGAAGTTAGAGTGTCTTTTCACTTTCATATCAGGTATTTAATTCGTCGCCTTCCTTAACCTTTGGCATCCTCGGGATCAAACGAACAAAGTGTGCTATTGCATATCTTTTCGTTTGTAATAATTGGAAATGTTGCAGTCTTATGGCGATGGTTATTGCTCAAAGCCACTTTTAACCCAAAAAAAATTATGTGTGCCACCACCACGCAGAGGCGTATTGTGACTTAGGAGGAAATATTTGGCTCTCAGTCAAAGGTGTAAATTTAGCCTTACAGCCCTCTGTTGGCAATGCTCTAAAACGCGTTTATCACTTGAAATATAACTAAAATATCTTGATGATTTTTGCTAGAATGTGAAAAGAGAACGCTTTCGGATGTAGCGGGAATATCACAATTTGTTGAAGTAGCAACCGAGACTTTAAGACTGCTAGCACGGCCTGGAGGCCGGCCAAACAGCTAGTACAATATGACCATTCAAGTCACCGAATCCGGCAGCTCGAACAAGCGGAGCATTACAATTGTGATACTTTTAGGCAACTAAAGAGTTGCTTGCCCAATTCTTCACCCTCATTTTAAGACGACCAGGAAACCCGCGTTGTTGCTTATGCTGTAGGGCATGGCTTCCATCTCCTGGCACTTGATACCCACCAACACACTACCTCGCAAATGCACTGTGGTTTTTTTATTTTTAGTAGATTGCCTAACATATTTGTGATAAAAATTGGTGCGCCTGGACCGCCAGTTTCGGTCAGTTGGGTGGTCATATTTTGCGAGCCCGTTGGCTGGACAACAAGCCATCCCAGCAGTCCTCAATACTTCTGTAGCCATAATGCATACATTATACCTTTTTCACTACAAAGGAAGTCTCAGGATGCTACAATATTATAACATGGACAACAAAGCTGCATTACATGTTTCGTCATTAAAAAAACAATGAATTTCCAACTAGAGTTATTCATTTGTATGTACATCAAGTTGCTAACTGCCAGAAGTAAATTAAAAAACACTTATTTGCATCAAGGCTCTAGTGGGAATCATAGCCTTGTCCCGACAATCTAAGAAATAAAGGGAAATAAAATTGGTGGAAAACAAAGACATTATTTGGGTAATGCGAAAGAATATGTGATCAGCCACTACAACGTCTTTTGCGAAATTCCGGCCTGTAAATTTAAATGTGCTTTTATTACACTTCAGTTATGCTTTACTTTCTTTTTATTTATCAAATTAGGTGATAATATCACCTACATATATAAGCGCCTTTATTAGTTTGCGTCGATTTTCCGCCTGTTTAGCGTTAAATGTGCTACCAATGCCCGATCCGAAAAGAAGAATTATTTACGATGACTCGAGCTCAGGTGCATGCTTGATTTAATCGGATATCTAATGTGTGATTTCAATTATTGTTCTGGGCCTTTTTGTGTGATCCAATCATTTCTCCCTGGAAATTTGTGTTTAATTCTCAAGCCATTTTCGATAGGTCTGCCTAGAGTAGTGTTTATAACAATAACGTAATGACAGCTGATAATGATTTCATGGTTTCTACTTTCTGACCTCATATTTCGTATTGTTTGTAAATATTATTGGCAAAATGCCTGTTTTCATTCAGAAAGTGAATTTCAATCTCCGAAATCGAAGCCGAAGCTTGAAAGATCGCATGCTCGGGGCAGTCGCAGTCCTGCTGATAAAGGTGGCTTGTTATGCTATCGTCTAATTTAGCTAATTGTAGAAAAGAGCCTCAAAGTCGTCCCCAAGAAACGGTCATCCCGAACATCGAAACGTAAAATCCCTACATTTGAAGAGGGTGAAACCAGCGAGGATCCGCATCTACGTGCCGATCGACGTTCTCCAAAGCGTCGAAAACCATTTTTCGCGCCGGACCTTGGCGACACAGAGGCAGAGAGTCCAAGAGGCAAGGTGCAATTGACCTTTGAAGAGAGTTTGAGAAAGGCCGAAATGAAAAAGAAAGTTGAAGGGGTCCTTAAGTCCCGAAAAACTCTTCATGATTTCTTTCCGGTTCCCAAAGGTACTTTTCAGTCGGAAAAGGACAGCAAGAAGGCGATATCCGTGGCCGATTACTTTGCATCTTCATCGTCCCACAAGGTGTGTTGTACTGTTGATTTGAGGGTTCCACAAAGTTAACGTAGTGTTAGGATAGTTTTTTTATTTTAGACGCCACCGCAGGGTAAAGGTCCTGTTGCTTTGGTTCCCGAAACTCCGTTGGCACCTCAGAGTGTCGGGGAAACTGATGAGGACGAAATATGCCTTTCTGCTTCGATGGTTGGTAAACCACTAATGCCTTCGCCATCGGCTTTGCGTAAGGAAAAGAGACGCTCTGTGAGCAAGGTGAAAGACAGTTCTGTCTCAAAAGACATGCCAAAGGTTGCGCAGGTAATTCAGCTGCTGTCGGCGAAGGGATTGCTATGGCCTATCAAGATATATTTTTAAGATCTTTGCCGTGATTCTGTGGGCAATGAGTTTGAACTTGGTAATGTACCTAGCCAAACCGATATTCCAGAGCAAGTTATTACCATTGGTAGTAGGTCTTCGTGAATTCCCTCTTTAGCTTTACTTCACAAGCTGCAATGCCAGCCTTTTGCTATTTATATTCTTGGTCTTTTCATGACGATTGCATAAAAAGTGGATCTCTGTAAAGGAACTCAAATCATTGGCGCAAATCTAATCTTTCGCCCAAACTTTTAGATACCCTATGATGTACGGAAGGAAGGGAAACAATCCACAAGCCGAGAGGGGGGCAGCTGTGCCTCCGAAGACATCTCAAAAACGCCATCCAAAAGGGTTAGCTCAAAGGCCTTGATGCATTTTGCTACTTAGCTCATAATACTTTATGAAATGAATCGTCCATTTTAAGTCTGAGGTTGGTTCCGGTTAGAACGAAAATTATAAATTTGGGGGATAAGTCATTTGACTTCATTAAACTTCTAAGACTGCTTTCACTAGATCCAGTTGGACGCAGTAACGTTAAAGTTTGACATGCCTGAAACTACATAGACTGCGCCTCAACATGTTTTATAGCTCACATTAAGAAATTTGGAGATTTTGTTGACTTCTAACTCACTTGCAATCAACCTGCTGCTGGACTCGTGACGTTCCCGTTATAATTAGACGCATGAAAGTAATTTCTGGTAACTATGACTATGGATCTCATTTCGAACAGGTGTGGTCACTGAGTAAATTGACTGTGAGTAATTTAAGTTATTATTTTCTCAAAGCTGTGCCGCCTCTTCCTTTATCCTCCTTCTCTAGAAGTCTAGAGTGGTTTTTGCCTCGTTCTTGAATTGTCAAAATTGGTCGTTAAAGCCAAGAAGCTAAGAATGCCCTATTTTACCTTATAAAGGTCTTCGAGTACCGCTGGTTATCTTATCTCCTTCTCCAAGTTTAAGTTATCCTTCTTTGGTGTTCTATCCCCTTTTAGGGATCGAAAGATATACAGAAGGAAGGGATGGAGTCGGGGCACAAAGTGGAAGACAATTCTACCCCAAAAACTGTGCCAAAAACGCCCCAGAAAAAGGTTAGTGAAATAATGGCCTCGATGTGGAATTTTTTCAAGGTGTTCTTTGGGCGGCCTTTTTCTGACGGCTGGTATTTATTTGCATAACATAGCTGCAGTGTTGGAAGTTCTAGCTCCTTTCGGGAGTGTCATTATAGCAACATCTTATGAGGTGTCTCGCCACTTGACGTTTTTGCAAATTCTTTTGATAGCTTCTACACGGCGACAGGTTTATGTCGTGGAAATTCAGAACCAGTAGTTAGTAGGTTCCATCAACGTCACTTGAACTTCATTTTGTAATAAGTTTGGTGACAGCACCACTCCACTGTTGCTGGTTTGACAGTTCGCGCGCATTATGTGCAGTCCGGTGGATTTGAGGAAAGGGAAGTACAACTGGATGGACTTTTGGATTATGGGCATTCTTGTTTGTATGGTGTTGAGGAAGTTGTTTAGTGGGTTTTCCCAAACGTAGTGCGCCTAGAATCGGCTTATTTAAAGTATTTTTGGATGGTGGCTTCCTCTGCTGCTGTAGAGTAAGTTTATAAGGCATCATCTTTTACTTTGATGTCACACATGTCTGTGCAAAATTCCGGTTCTGGTGAAAAATTCGGAGCACCTCTCATCATATGACGTTGGCAGTGGAAACTTTAATACGACACGGCTTTCAACCACTTTGTAGACATCGTCGCGAATCACTACTCCAAAGAAGAAATTAGTACCTTCCCCTTCGACTCCAACAACGAAGAAATCTCCATCGACGACAGCACCGAAACGGGCGTCGGGCGGTGGAAGACCCTATCTTTGGAAGTTTCAGAATCGTGAAGGTCCTCAGGCTCTTGGCTCGAGACCCATACCGAAGGTAGGACGATATAGGGGCTGCGTCCCTTTTCAGTTCTTGGTTTTCTATCTGTTTTTTTTTTTTGGTTAAATCTCGACAAAAACGACCGAAAATGCTCCCTTTTTTAATTTCGCAGAAATTTTAGTCTTTTTTGCAGGAAATGAAGGTATAGTGCAATCGAACACGATGACCAGGTTCATTCGTCATTCCTACGAAAATAATATGGGTTTCGAGCGAGTAATTTTTGCGGTTTCGTTAAAATTACCGAAATGGATGCTCCACAGCAGGCGTGCTTCATGTTCCCACCGTTATGCAAAACCAAGACATTTCACTGAGTCTAGTACTACACATTCGTTCCTCACTACCATCTTGTTTTTCGTTCCAGTTCCAATCAGCCAATTACCTGGGCTCAAATAAGCCATTTTAGCTTTGAATGGTGATCTTTCTCTATTCACATACCTTTGCCGTTTGGAACGTATCAAAAAGAGTTCTGATCAGGTGGCCCCAATTCTTACTTGCCTTATTGCATAATACGAGATTAAAGCGATTCACAGACGTGGACGCAACCTTACCAGCCTTCATGGCTTCAGATATCTACGAAAGATATCTCCACAAAATTGAAGTTATTTTGCATTTTAATCGAGTTCGGTACCGCAGCCATCAGAGTAGTGGCCAAGTCCCTCTCTGTGGACCTTGATTAGACATGAACGTAGGTTCATAAAGGCCAAGACACTCTTCGAAATTCATGGAGACTGAAGAACTCTTGCATCTAAAATGGGGCCAAGGTATTAAAATAACAGGCGCTGGATTGTATCAACCTTAGAACGGTTATTTATGACACTTTAAAGCTTAAAAGTGGAGCGTCACAGTAGTCCTTGGCTTTCACTTATCGTTTCTTGGTACTTTTTGATCAAAAAATCTCCACAGAACACCTCGACTTGCTTCGTGGGTAAGACTTTTGTGATTACCGGCGTGCTGGAATGCATGGAACGAGAAGAGGCAGAGCGCCTAATCGAACGTGGTGGCGGTCGAGTGACCCAGGCGGTGAGCAAACGCACCTCCTATCTCGTAGTGGGTCGAGACTCCGGTGCTAGCAAGTTAAACAAGGCCGTCAGCCTGGGCACTCCACAACTCACTGAGGAGGCTTTTTTCGATCTCGTTGATCGTGGTTTCGGCAAGGTTGATGCTGGTGAAGAGGATAATGACAAATGTGACAGTGCCTTCAGTCTCGCACCGTCTAGCACCATTTCGGGAACACTGCTGACTCCCTCTCCGAGGAAGAAGACGAATAAGGTGAAGGATGAAAGTAGCCAATCGGTTTTACTGACGGATCGACCTATGATTCCATCTCCATCATTGACGAAGACTGCGACAACAGAGCCAGTGAACCAGGAATTGTGGGTGGAGAAGTATAGGCCGAGGAGTAGGAAAGAGTTGGTGGGACAGAATGGGGCTGCTAGTCCCGCAAATCGTCTCTACGCGTGGTTGTCCAGTTGGCAGGAGAACTACGCAACTGGTGGGTTGTGGAACTGCATTTTGGAGTAGAATTTAAAGCCAAAGTTCATGTTAGAATGCGACTCTAATGAGGTTATTCCTCACCTTCTACTTCTCTCTTGCTTTAACACCAGTTGTCAAACACTGAAATCGTATAACTAGGTTAAATAGGTCTAGATCTTCCACTATTTTTATTCCATCACCACTCTAGGTAATAAATCAAAATCCTACTCGTCAGCACCACCTTGGGCGGCCGGTGGATCAAGCGACTCGGGTGCATGGGCACGTGCGGCTCTACTTTCAGGTCCTCCAGGCGTGGGCAAAACATCAACAGCCTTGGTGGTGTGTGCGGAGTTGAATCTTGTTACCATCGAGACGAATGCCTCCGATACGCGATCAAAACGCTCTCTACAGGAGGAGGTGGCACAGGCTCTCGGCATGCGCTCCCTTACTGGCACTTTTGTCTCCCCAAGTGGTTCGTGCGTGTGTATCGCTTGCTATCTCAATGGGGCCCCTTTTACCAGTCGCTCACTAACTGTTTGCTCGCCTTCTCCTTAGCAAAAACATTGGCTCTGACTTCTCACGTTCTGATCATGGACGAGGTGGACGGAATGGCGGGCAACGAAGATCGCGGTGGAATGCAGGAGCTAATCGGTATCATCAAAACCTCCAAGGTGCCTGTCATCTGTCTCTGTAATGATCGACAATCGCCTAAGGTGGGTTCCTTATGGTTTTTTCCCAATTTTTCACAATTACAGTCCATTGAATATCCAGATTGGCACGAATCTGTCACGAGTTCCCTACACTTTCCAGTCACACACCTTGATCCGAGAAAACCAGAGCTTTTTCATGCGTGGTTCACTACAGACGTAATTAATCATTGTTAATGAATCAATTGCTGTAGAACAGACGGTTGAGTAGGTAGAAATTGTTTGTTGTCTGAATTAGCCCATTTCTGAGGCTTTCCATCAACTTTTCCAAGACAACTTAAAGAAGTTAACGCTTGCCAGTTCCTATCGAATGCCTTCACTCTTCCGCTTTGCTGACGGAAAAGGGTTCATCAATTGACTTCTGTCTCTGGTCTCAACCTCAGATTCGTTCCTTGGCCAACTACTGTCTGGATCTTCGCTTTCATCGTCCACGAGTGGAACAGATTAAGGCCGCTGTGCTCTCCATGATCTGTCGTGAGGGTGTCAACGTCAGTCCAACGGCTCTCAATGGGATCATCACTGCAAGCAATCATGATTTGCGACAGGTCAATCGAGTACTTGCTTACTTACCTACTTTCGTTTCTTTTACCAGTCATTGAGCATTAGCTCCACTTTCCTCCTTGGAATTCCCTTTGAACTGTTCTCTTCATTCTGTAAGGGAGAAGTATAGGCTATCTTCCCTACTAATCACACGCTAGTTATCTACTTAGGTAGTATATTCTCTCATTTTCGGGCTTGAAATATTTTTATTTTCGATCATTAAGTCTATCTGGCGTGGAACTAAGGCAGATTGGAGACTGGTAGTCCATTTCCGTGGGG
Organism: Taenia solium; assembly: GCA_001870725.1. NCBI lineage: Eukaryota > Metazoa > Platyhelminthes > Cestoda > Cyclophyllidea > Taeniidae > Taenia > Taenia solium. The sequence goes on along the minus strand of MIEF01007204.1, from coordinate 55,012 downwards.
TTTCTTCTCCAAGTCTTGCAATCATGACTGTAACCGGTTAGACGATCGGAGAGGGCTCCTCACCCATTACATTAATTCCTCCATGCCCACTCACGGTCAACGTATCCACGAGAGAGAACTTTACACCCTCCACCTTTCCGCAGTATTTGACATGTAGCCGAACTCTGTTGCTCCCTCTCCAAGCGTTACAACTCTTCACTCTTTCCACTTAGAGTGTCAGTGTGAGTATTTTTCGGTCACGGTAACCTTCCGTTTTTAGCTCTATAGTAGTGTCTTAGTTCCTCACTATCGGGTTTTCACCAATGAATCTTTCCTTTACATCTCTTTTTCTCTTCCAAGGTAATAAACTCAGTTCAAATGTGGTGCATGAACGGTGGCCATCACAAAACCGGTGTCACCGAAGCTGATATCACCGCCAATGCCATCGCAGCTCACAAAAACCTTCGATTGGGTCCTTTCGAGGTTATTCGCAAGGTTTTTGCGCCCTACATTGACGGCGAGCCCGTCTCCTTCACCGAGGCGATCGAACTCTTCTTTCAGGACTACTCACTCGGTCCGCTCTTTGTACAAGAAAACTACCTCAACGTTCGCCCAGTGGCTGCAAAGTGAGGGCAAAAAATACTTCCAGCCTTGATATCAGTGCGAATTTGATTCATACTTCTCTTCTATGTTAGTGGAAATGCGCAACAAACTTTGGACCTCCTCGCTCGAGCCGCGATGGATATTGCACAGGGTGATATCGTTGGTCGGATAATGCAGTCGACCAGCAGTTGGTCGCTACTACCAACACAAGCTGTGTTTGCAAGCCTTCGACCGGGTCGCCTGTTGCGAGGTTCGTTGCCTGGAGGCCCTGGAGCCATCTCCTCTCCAGCGTGGTTCGGTCGGAACTCCACGCAGACGAAGAATGCACGACTGTTGGCGGAGCTGTCACAGCATATGCGGCTCTCGACGCACGGAGGAGCGGCGGACTCGCGGTCACTGCTTCTGGACTATCTGCATCCATTGGCTGTGCGACTCTCAGCGCCGTTGAAGGAAGGTGCGTTGACGAACGGAAAATCATTTTCGGTAGTAGAAGGTTTCTTCCAAACCTGCTAACTTCCATGTTCTTGCCTATGTTGATGAAATGGTTCGACTATTTGGTCGTACTTTTTGACTCAATGAATAAGTGGAGCAGCCTCCATTATTCTGCAATACTCCTCTTCCAGGCGATATCAACAGCGTGCTGCAGTGTCTGGACGCCTATCAGTTGTTGCGCGAGGACATGGACAACTTGGTGGATCTGACCACGTGGCAGGGTCGTCCTAGTCCCATGAAAAGCATTGACGCCAAGGTGGGTTCGCCTTTCATTCTTTGAACTCGAAACATTCTCCCCCATTTGGTCGTTTTTGGCAGCATTCATTTGGCATTTGGTCCTTCTTTAATGGCTTCCGCATGCTGCAGAAGTTTCAAAGAAGGAACTGGAAGCGGACCAGTGCTTGGGGTGACTAGCAGCACAAAGTGGCGCGCGTGGAGCCGCGCCGAAACTTATCTACCTCCGATCTCCCATTTTTTTTCAGGTGAAGTCCGCATTAACGAGGAATTACAATAAGACGGTGCACAAGGTACCTTATGCGACGGAACTGATTGGTGGGGGCAGAAAGAGGAGGAAAAGACAAGGTGAGGCATCATCTGAAGTCGCACTGGAAGAGGAAGGTGAGGGTAGCCAATTCCTTGAAGAAGAGAGCGAGGAGAGTAGCGTCGACGAGGAAGAGGAGATTCGGAAGATGGCTAAGGTGGTGAGTCACCAAAGTGGACTTTTTCAGTTCGTTTTATCGTAGCTCAAAGCAACTAATTGCCTTATATTCTTGTAGAAGACGATTGCGAAATCTTCTGCGGAATCTTCAAGAGAGAAACCGACGAAGAAACCGTCTGGAAATGGAAGAAGAACGAAGAGGGCAACCTAATTTTTTATTAAGATGAAATCTGCGCAAATGTTTGAGACTGCATATTTTTATGAGTTTTATGAGGTTTAAATGACGCTCATGGTGCTTCTGTCATTCCAGTGTGAAAGTGGGGAGATGGATTGGGGTGAGCTGTGTGCCGTCTGAATTAACTCAGAGTGGGTTTAGCGGTATTGAGATGGTGGCTTGTACTGGCTTCCGGGAGTCGATTTGTCGCTGTGTTAGGGGTTGGGTAGGTGTCTACTTATAGCTGGACTGTCTTGACTCCTGAGAGGTGTCAAAATGTGGATTGGGCGTTGGTCCTGGGTGGCCACCCATTTCTGATCTTGGGCTGAGCGTAGAAGTCTAGTCGTATGCGGCGACGCTTTGCACACGCAAGAGTTTTATCTTACTTTAGGGTTAAAGTTGTAAGGCGTAACAGCTCTAGTAAGAAATAATGAGAAACAAAGTCCTCCGATTTGATATGCATTTTAGGTGTCTATTTTACTAATAACATAAAAAAGTGACTTCTCTTGTGTTTCATGATTTTAATCTTCGCGACACTATTAAGACAAAGCATAAAGTTTTCGTGGCAGTAAATCCTGCAGATAGTGAAAATATAAGGCTTTGAATGGTTTGTTTCTCTGCATCGGAAAGCAAAATTGGTAGTTCTCTGGGTTTTTGAAGTTGTGTTCGACAATGTTTGCCTACTTAAGCAAAAAAGTTGATTTTATTTAAACATAATCTCGTCTCATTATTTAAGATTGCTATTCCAAACAATCCTAAAATTTCAACGCTAGCTTGGAGCATTAACCATGGTTACCTTGCATGCGGCGGTGCGAATGGCTTGCTAAAGGTTCTCAAATTTGAATCGAGCAAATTTGATGTAAACAAAGGATCAGCTTCACAGAATGGTATATCAATGAATCAGACATTAGAGGGACATTCTGGTTTGCATAGAGTTTTTTTAAATTGGTAAGGCACAATCCAATTGATAACCTGGAACGAGCAATTTGAAAAGCTGACAACAGCTGACGAAAACGGGGTTATTATCGTGTGGATGCTTTATAAAGGTTCGTGGTATGAAGAAATGATAAATAACAGAAACAAATCTCGCGTTCGTGGACTAAAGGTACCGAATCACTTGACAGCTCAGAATAAGTTGCTTTCTCTAGTGGGATAAGGAAGGTCGGCGTATTTGTATCGCCTACGAGGATGGAGCTGTCATAGTAGGATCTGTCGACGGGAATCGCATATGGTGCAAGGAGTTGAAGTGTACAGAGTTAGTTTGTGCTGACTGGGCACCTCATGGTCGCTCCATTTTGTTTGGTCTTTCTTCTGGCGAAATTCATGTCTACGATTCTCTTGGCATCTTTTTGGTAAATAATATCTATTTAAGGTATTACATTTTTGTCTTGAGAGCTTTTCTTGGATTCATTGTCGGATTTATAGAAAAAATTGCCAATTTATTGTCTATACGACATCCATGGAGCCGTATCACTCGTCGATTTTACATGGTATCGGTTTGACAAGGGGCTGTGTGATCCAGAAAGTCCTTCCCTGGCTGTCTGTTTTGACGTAGGGCGGTGTCAAATAATGCGGAATGAGCAAGACTTAGGTTGGTTGCATTCTGCCTTAGCGTTTTTTCGATTCTAGCCCCCATTCTCCTCGATACTGGACTTACTATAACGTGTTGCGCATGGAACGAAAGCGGTTCGATTTTAGCAATTTGCGGACAGCAGAGATTCGCCTGTGATTCTGAACCCCAAACTCCTGAAAACATTGGTGTGGTTCAGTTCTACAACCCATTTGGTGATGTAGGTTTTTAGCTGCAGATATTTGTCCTATAAAACTGTTCCACTGCCCAAATTCATTTCCTTAAAGCATCTGCATTCCCTCACGATACCGGGCAAAGGACCAGCAGCTTGTACCTGGGAGGGTAGTGGTTCTCTTCGACTTGCAATGGCCATTGACTCCTACATCTACTTTGCAAATGTGCGACTTAACTATGATTGGACGTTCTGCGCGAGTGCCCACACCTTGGTGTATGCTTTCACTAGGAGTGACGCTATGGACCGATGTTTGATGTTTTGGGATGTTAAGCGAGGATTGGTAAGGAGGGTCTTACTTTTTGTTTCAAACATAGACACACATTCGGCCGGTGGATAATCTTTTGGGGATTTGTGGTGACGGTGATTTTTGTGCTGTTACACACAAGATTGAATCAATCAGCACACCTGTAGGTCTTACAGTTGTAGAACAATTTTCACTTATTTGCAATTAATTGCACTAACGTCCTTCGTTGTTTTTAGTATCAAATAACGGTGTACAATAGCCTTGGCTGCATAGCTGATTGTATGACCACAGAGATGGAGCCCAGGTTTTCAGTAATGACGGGGAATTATGTGGTGATTACAAATGCATCAGTCATTTTCTTGTGGCAGTTTAAAAATCCCAAAACTCTCTTTGGAATTGGTTTCGCTGTCAAAACTCGGAATAAGACAAGGAAAGCTATTCAACGGTAATATGATTGTCCTTATTTTTAGTCCCATTTGGTATTTTGGTGTTGTAAGTCAGCAAACGGTGCAACAGAAGTAGCATTTCCACTGGTTAATGTGAGCTAGTGAACATTGTTAAATCCTCTCTCGCATCTCTCCTTCGTTGAGTTTTCAAGAGGTCGTCAAAATATTGGCTAGTACCATATTCCTGTGACAAAATTTAGGGGCTCTACATCCATTTCCAACAATAGGTCCCTAATGCAGCCGAGCTACTGGGCTGGACCTCGACCGGACTCTAGTTGAAGGCGAATACGGAAAAATGGCCACATCACGATGCGAATCACACTTTGAATGACGCCTTTTGGCGCCCTTTAATCCGCATGCTTTGGCTTTTTTAAAGCTCATCATTATTCCCAAAATGCCCACTTTTCAGAATGTGTCACATTGATCACAAGGACGGTTCCCTTGCCTCCCAGCCTCCCCTCAATCTGGACGGCTCCTCTTCTACATCCACGGACACCAATATGGCAAAGCTACTGGCCATCGAACCCTCGGAAAATCCCATCGTAGCTCTTGCAACCAGTGAAACACGAGGTCTCTTCATTGCTCGTAGCAACGGTGATGTAATACGCTATCGTCTGCCTGAGCTCTGGCCCGAAGTTTGTGTTCACGTTACCGACAAACTGCCTGTCCGTATTGAAGTTAACTGTGATGCAACGTAAGTAATAGCATATTGGTTTATGATTTTTACCCAGAAAACTCATTAAGTGTGTCTTTGAGCTAAATGGTAAACGCATCTATTCAAAACAGGGTTTTCGGTCTAATTGACGAACATGGAGTACTCTCGCTGCATCCCATTCCCGAGAGTGAAGATAGCGATACCTCCATGGTAGAGCAGCTCTCCACCAAATTTGCTGATTTCTCTCGCAAAGAAGTTTGGGACTTGAAGTTCTCAACTGTATGGTTCCACTTAAATCAGTAGTTCGGGTCTTGATTATTGACAGTGACTTTTAATGCCATCTGCCACGCTTAGTGCACATTTCGCATATAAACCCTCACATTAGTGAGTATTAATGATTACCAGGACAATCCAAGCACATTTGCCACAATGGAGAAGAATAAATTGGTCATGATCCGTGATACCGAGGCAGAACCGCCCATCCATTCAAGCGTCTACATTGCCCGCTTCACTGATCTGGAAGTTATTGGTGTCCAATTGGACGATATCGTACAACATTGTGAGCATCCGAAATTGGAGTTTGTCACCCGTATTCCTTGCAAAGTGAGTGAAAGAGTGAAGCTGGATCCTCTCTTAACAGTCTTTTTTGGCGTTATCTTAAGTACCTCTTTGACAGCCTGAAATCGGTGACAATTTTCAAATCATTCCCAGATTCTTGCTGAATGCAGAAGTCTTCTTGAGCACAAGCACTTGGACGAAGCAAAGGCCTATGTGGAAGAACATCCGCATCCAAAATTGTGGTAGGGTCTATTTTTTTAGCTAAGAACTGAAACTTATTCACTCACGATGTGATACTACTTATTTCCATTTCAGGCAAACATACGCAGAAGCTTCATTACACGAAATGGAGTTAGACGAAGCCGAAGTAGGCTTTGTAATGTGCCAGTACTACCAAGGCATTGACTTTGTCAAAAAGCTTCGTAACATTCAATCAGAAGTGGTGAGAAGGGTGAGTTTTCACTTTTGCAGACGTTGAGCTTATGGAGGAGATACGCAGCATTGAGTTGTTTCTGTCTTTTAACAGGCCGAAGTTCGGGCGCATTTCGGCGACTTTGATGGAGCTGAACGATTATTTCTCAGTGCTGATAGATGTGATTTAGCCATCAGCTTGCGTCGGCGTTTAGGTGACTGGTTCAGAGTGGCTCAACTGGCCAAAGAGTCCGGTGCAGTGGTGCGAGATAGCGAACTCACTGAAGTCTGGAATGCTCTGGGAGATCATTACTATGACAAGGCACAATGGTATATTAACTATAGCTAGTTTTAACATTTTTTCAATGCTTGAAATGGAAAATTCAACTTCTGAAGTGCAGTTAATTCATTTAAATAGCCAAAGCGTTCTCGGTCGCAGCCCTTCCATACGTCTCTGCGAAGTTAGGCGTCCCCTAGTGACACTTAATTTCTGAAGCAGATCGGTTAATAAGGTGTTTTATTTGATTAGTTCGAGGTGATTCTATCGACCCTATCACAAATTCACATTCGAATCTCTACTTTTGTCTTGTGTTGTTGATTCCTTATCGCGTGCTACTGAATAGACATGAGTAGCAAGACCCACGCTTTTACTTCTATTCAAGCTAGCATTTATCATCTATTACTTTTAGGCCACAAGCCTCCGAGTTCTACAGGCAAGGGGGCGATTTTAAAAAATTAGTTCACTGTCTCTTTCGAATGGAAGACTATGCCTCTCTGGAAGGTCTGATCCACGAACTACCTGACAGTCATTCATTACTACCGGAAATTGCACGAATATTCACTTTTTTCTCCTTGGCCGCGCCTGCAGCTAAGGCTTTGCTGAAGGTAAAAAAATCAGTACCTAAAATATTTGCTTCATGGTTAAGATAAGCGAAATCTATTTGATTGTGTTCTTGTTTACTTCAAGTGTGGACAATTGAAAGAAGCTGTGGATGTTTGCTTCCAACTGAACGACTGGAGCCTAGCCTTCCAGCTGACACAGGTTTCTTCTCCTTCGTCTTCTGATGGCAATTCTGGTGAAGATGACATCCTTACGAAAACATCGCTTAGGCGCCGATTGATTGGTCAGCTCCGCGCCTCGGTGAATCGAATGTTGGAACAATCATGTCCATTTGAGGCTATAGAAATGCTTAAAGGAGCTGGTTACTTTCTTGACGCTGCGAAACTCCTCTTTCGAGTAATTGTCTATTAGTCTTCGGTGATTCTAACACTTTAGGAAGCAAAACTAGCCCAAAGTGGAGGTGCAAACTTGAAAAAGTTGAAGAAATTCTACGTTATGATCGCACTTCTCATTGATAAGCATCACGAACAGTCCAAGTCGTCAACTGAGGCATGGAACAACTGCATAGACACTTGTGCATGGCAAATTGTTGAGTAATGTTCCATTTTTTTCTACCACAGAATCCGAGTCAGCAGGAGTCCCTCTTCACAGGGGAGGAAGAAGACACTTCGCAATCCGACTTAGGTATATTTGGCGATCAAGCTGCCCTTACTGAAAGATCGCGAAGACGCGAGACTGTGGACACCGAAGCAGTGGCACCTAGGAAGGAGAATGATCTCCTTCAATTCTCCAACAGCTACGAAGTCACCAGACTTATTGACCAGCCATGGCGTGGAGCAGAAGCCTGTCATTATTTGATGCTATCACAAAATCACCTCTATTCGGGTCTGTTTGAGCAGGCTTTGAGAACTGCCACTCTGTTGAGGGACTACGACGACATCTTTGATGCGAGGAAGATACACAGCATCATTGGTGAGATGGGCGAGGAATTTGACAAATGCTTTTTTGTAGGGCCTGGTTTTTAGTGTCTGCATTCAAATTAGTGTTTATTCATGCTCATAAGACAGAGCATTTTTGGCATATAAGATAATTTCTGGTATCCTTCCACGTCTGTCAGGCATAATTACCTTTTAATGTATTTACGGTTTTCCTTCAATCTTCACTCCCTAATTGTTGTGTGAAAATATAAGGTAAACATTTGGTGAGGGTGTTTCAAAGCCTCATTAAGGTCGCGTTGTGCTTAGATCACCCCTGGAGGCGTAATTAAAGCCACCTCAATTTATTATTTCATAAGAGAGAAGTACCTAGCGTTTGATAGCTCCACCTATCGGACAACCTTTGTAGGACTGGAAGCCGCTCCATCATGAGGCAATTTCGTATCTTTACCGTTCCTTCGAGAGCGTTATGAGGGAATTCGAGTAGAAAAGTAGAAGCATGATAATAATAATTTTAGTGGCATAAAACCGTTTCGCTACTTAGAAAGTTAGTCAGTAGCACATTCACCACGTTTCAGCTCTGTGTGCAATAAAGTCTGGGGCTTTTGCAACAGCCTCAAAGGCATTCATGAAACTGCAAAATCTTCCCGGATGGTCAACTTTGGAGCGTCAAAAACTAGACACTTTAATCTTTGAAATTTTTACCAGGTTAGTTGATCGCCTACCTATTTCAGCGTTTCGCCTTCCAATCTAGACTGGACAGTTACTGCTTTTTAATGCTTTGCAGGTATTCCCCAAAGAACTTGATAAAATCTGCCTCATCGATTGAACTGGATGTGATGTTAGAAAGGTGAGGTGGCTTTTTTATTTTCTGCTGCTCTCCACATGCAAGTTGGAATAGTAGCCCGTTAGCTCCCTGTTTATGGCGATAGCGAGTCGAAAAATCAACAACCTTCCTTTTTTCCCCTACTTAGTAAGGTTAAGTGAACGGAAAGTTATTTTATTCTACCATAGTTTAGATTACTCTCAGGGGAGAGGGTTAAGGTCGCTTAGGTGCATGCCCTCCGCAGCCCTCTTTGGGCGTCACAGTTAGGAGACTCTAAATGTGAAGGCTAATGTTACTTGTTTTTCACATTTCTTGAACTTCCCAAAGACTCTCATGAAGGTAAAGGTAACAAAATTCTTTTATGCGGGTCTTTTGTGGGTGCAAAAATGAAGGAATTGTGAAGAGGTCCGCCTTCTCTTTTGCTGTTTTGTGTCCTCAACATTGCGGTTATTATGATTGGAGATCTTGGCAACGTCAGAGACCTCAACTTCGGTTCTTGAGGGCAATTAAAGGTCCCCCTTCTAGCCACCTCGGTTTGTAATTCACTTTGATTCGTAGAACGTTGAGCAATGGTTATATTTATTATCTAAAGTCGTAAAGAGCTGATAGATAGTCTCCTTCTCCCCTTCCTTCCCCTTTCATCTTCAAGTACTACATAAGGCCTTCTCATGGGTCAGCTTAACAGTCGAATGAGGCATGCTGGCTGGTCGAAATAGCGCTTTTTAACTGAGTCATTAGTCTTTGTTGTTCCTCTTGAAAGAGATATTCTTCACACGCTTCTTGAGTAGAGGAGGCTAAGCCAGAATGTTTTTGATCGTCCACAGTCCAGCACACATGCAACAACCACACAGTGGGCTGCTGCAGTTGCACTTTTACATGTTCTAGAATTGGCCAATTGGTGATGAATGAAGCAGTTGGGGATGGCAAATGAACCGCTTGTTCACATAAAGACGATGGCATTCCAGCAAATAAAGAAAAGTAAAAACTCTCATAGCACTTGATTAGTCAACCATTTATCACAAACAAACACAGTTCAAAAACACACGTTTTCATTTTATGCTTCTTTTTCACTAATGACTGTTAAGCTGCCTGCATCACCCGCAGATCCCTGTAATCTGCGCCTGCTATTCATATTTTGCTTAATTTTTCTCAGAAATAGTGCAAATAATTTTCCTTAGATAGAAGTATTTCAACGCCCCTTCATGTATGCGAGCAAAATTAACTCTTCTCTTTCGCCCCTTTGGCCACCTCTCCTCTCTCAAGCGGACATCCACCTCGTCTGGCCAATTAGCTGATCCATTTGGACATGCGGTGCCTTTAAAACCTCAGTGGAAGAGTTCACAGTCTTTGCAAGAAGTAAAAGACGCTATTGACACCAGTAAGGTGGCAGATGACCTTAAAAAGGTCACGGTCGTTAAAATGAGGGAAATAATAAGCCTGAGGCAGCCGTAATTTATGGTGCGCTGGAGTTGATACACATTCCGCAACATCGGTCGGTATAAAGGCTGCTGTGGCTTCGTTGACACCTGCATTTAAGAAGCTTACTACCTGCGTCACGAATATGTGACATTTGTCACTTACTAATTTATGACAACTGGTTAAGCCGAATCGTGTATCACAATCAAATTAACTGAATTCGAAGTACATTCAGGGTGTGTGACCATGGGAAGCACAGTCACTTTTTTCCTTCACTTTTTGGGCAGTATTTGCATAGGCAAGTTTGATGGTCTAAGTGATGTTGCCATCGCTTGACCAAAAAGTGTTACAACTGGGTTGATTAACTTTCTTCTATGATTCTGCTATCAAATGGTATTAAAATCTTCCGAAGCGACAACACAAATGCTTAACCAGATAAGACCAGGTCGTCACATATATGTGACACCGATGGCAATTTTGTGTGTTATATGCAATACAGTAAAAAAAATCAAGCCTTTAATATGTGTAGGTCCAGCAAGTTGATAAACACGCAAAATGCTTCGCTATTAACTGGCTAACTGATTTGGCAGTGACAAGTTTACGCATGAAAGAGGATTTAATTCGCACATGTCGCGTGATTGGTAGTTGTGAGAATCAACTTGGAAAAGCCTTCATTTGTGGATTTTGACCACCACTGGGTAGTGTAGTAAATATAGGGGGAATGGATCTTTCATCTCGTGATCATAAAAGATGAAAACATCAAAATCGAATGCTTGAGAGTAGCCTGGTGGATGTATGAGGGCTCTCCATCCCGAATCCCTCCTCACCCCCCTAGAATGGTAGTCGTCTCACCTCCCAATTCATGAATTATGAATTACTTGCTCGTACTTGTTTAAAGAGGTTGGAGGGACAATTGGGAGGGGAGAGGTGAGGTCATTTGTGAGTGGAAGTCATGACAGCTTAGAGGGGCGGATTGTAGAATATTTGGCGTATACGCACCACCGGTGGTGTCGTGCGCCATCGTTAGTTCATGTTGACCTCACGCAGTAAGGAGGATGCGGGGTGGAGGTTGGATGTCTGGTGCATGACTCATCGAATGTTGCAGGAGTGAACCCGCTTTTGCATTCACACATTCCGCGGGTCTATCGTAAATGACCTGACAAAGCGTCTAGCTGTGGATGTATCAACGACTTTATTCATCTGTCATTTTGGGGGTTCGGCCGTTCAGCTAGCTTCCATCCATCTTTGTTTCTTAGTTTGATACCAGTCGAAGTGGGTGAATTTTGTCTAGCATTACAAGGTACACGAACCACACCTGCCAACAACCTGTCTGTCAACACAGAGGTCGTTTTTTGTTACAGTTCAAATGCAGCCCCATTGAGTAAGACCAATCCCAGTGATGTGGAAGAACGAGAATTCCCACGCATGCGTTGAAGGTAGAATTGGAGTTTGTGTGGGGTTGTAGGATTGCGTCGAATATGTGGGACACGATTCAAAATGCTAAGGCGATTTCAGAGGCTTGTGAGGGTATGTAATTCTCTTGCTACCTATCAAAGGTTTAAACTCATTAGAGGAGGAGGAAAAGAAGGTCCTTCACTGAAAGGTAGAAAGTGCTCGGTGTACTGTTAAGACATCTGGAAGCAAATTCGGTTCAAAATGGGACAGAGGAGGGGCGGAGGTAAGGGAGAACGTGTACTCCTTGGAGGGCATATTGAGCGAAATCAGAAACGTCTTCTTCAAAAGAGAATGCCAACTTGATAACTTGAAAAGGATTTTTGGCAGTGGTCCCCTGTAATACCCCCTATCAGATTGCCAATGTATGTGAGGAGGAAGTCTCCAGTTGGTTGCGTCGCTTCAGTATCCTCAATTCTCCGTGCTCCTTTGTTTGTTGATTTATTTGGTTAAGGAAAGCAATGACAAGCATTTGTCAATGTCTTTTTTATGTCAGTAATAGTTATTGACAATGTCACTTCAGATGTCAATACTTTGCAAGTCTATAATTCTCCTTTTTCACCCTTTGATCCAATCTGACCAAAGGTACAGGAATTGGTGGCTCGGACATACTGATGGATCCGTGATTTAAAAGCTCCTCCCTAATATAACTTGTTGTCACTTTGAGGATAGTTGTCAAATGTCTTCACTTGCCTTTCTGATCTTGACACAAAGGGTTGAGGCTACAATTGACTGATTGTAGCACCATTAGGGGGCATTTGAGTGCCAGGGGTGAGGCATAATTTCCTCGTCAAATTTGTCATCGTTGAAAGCACCATCCAGAAGTGATTTCGACACTAAACCATCCAGAGATGGATGCACTGATTTGAAGAAGAACGACTTGGGAGTTGCCTGTTAGGAGCAATTGTCAACGCCTGCTTGGTGGGAGATTTGGAGTTTACTCACATCAAGTTTGGAATGGTCACTCGGATGACTTGTGATGATATATGGAGAGGAAAGCGGTTATTTGCCTCTGGAACCATGGAAGAGGTCTAGCAAGGGCATGTTTGTGTCGTGCCTGGAAAGACTGATAGATTGTGTTTGTGGTGGCCATGTCATGTTTCCACCCGCTTTCGATCTGTCAGTCATCTCACCATCCATTCATCCCTCAATTCATCCATCACAAATCTCTTCCGCTCTCCATTCATCTATTCGTCGCGACCCCATTCATGCAGCCATTTCGAAAAGCACTGGGCGAGAGTTTGTAGGGAAGCGGACAGATGGATGACTGGCTCTGAGGATCATGTGAACCTTTGAAGAATTGGTGCAGTTTCAACTCTTAAACAAAACCAGGAAAGGGGTATGGAAAAGGAACAAGGAGAATCAACAAACATTCGAGAGACTCTAGGTTGAAGTATCCCTCTCCCCAGACGTCGTGACGTTAGACCTCCGACCTAGATCAGTGTTGAGAAACATCATTTTACCAAAAGGAGTCGCCGGTTTCATGAACTCTCCTTTGGAGAATTCGTCTATTCACAGCTCTCTTTTGAAGGGTTCAAGGAAAGTACTAAAGGCGCTTAAGTTATCATTCACGCTAAGCGGACTGCTCTCGCCTAGGATTCACCGTGTCATTGTTAAAATTTGCCTTCCCACTTTCCAAGGAATCACTGAAAGCTGAGGGTTTTGCTTTTCCCAGATCAGGATTAGTGGGCGATGCCTCCTTAGCCAGCATTGACGGTAGCTACCAACTTCTTTCCTTGCTTTCGTCCCCCTCCACCCTTCACTGTTTAGTAGCAGGGCTCGAGTCCCTGCCACTTCATTGCTGATGAGCTGTCAACTGTCAGTATGTGTGACTCGTTACATTCAGCATGAGGATGGGCAAAAAAGCCTTTTATGGTGAAATAGGCAAGCCTAGTCCGATATTGGTTGAGGAGAAAGCTCTATACTTACAGGGCAACATATAACGACTTCGCCACAACTCCAAGACTGTGCCAAACAACACAAAGTGGGTGTAGGCAGTCACACAGCTTGAGTAAATGCCTCTGTGACAAGCATTCTTCCTTTCTTTCTTGCTTTTCCAGTGAAACGAAGGTTCCAATTTGTGTGGTGACAGGTCAACCAGTGACAGAATATCAATTTTGGATGTGTCCTGCTTGTAAACACAGCGCATACGAATCGGAGATTAGTCGAGTGCAGAACTGTCCAATTTGTCACATCCCTATCCAATGACGCGCTCCACGCCTTGACAATGGCACGTTCGACACTCACTGTCTGTGATTGGCTAAGAGGTTTATACCATTGTTTGAATTGCATTTTGATTGGTGGCGCCAAGCAGAGCGCGCATTGGATACCAGTTCACTTATTAATAGCTTTTTAATGCTGAAAACGAAGGCTAACAGATACTACCTACCAAAGTATTAGTAGACTAGGATCGCATAAAGGCGTACTAGATACAGGAGTCAACTTTGGAATAGAATGGTTTAACGAAAAGGGAAATTAGGGAGCAGTGTTAGACAAGGGTACGTAGAGGTGCTCATATTTCGTCTCGAGGGACGTTAACACTGATTAGATGGAGCCAACAGTGGTAGGTAATATTCTTCAGTATACCCGTATGAATGCTTCATACTACTTAATTTGGTTCCATTACTTATCAGTACCATTTCGCTGCATAAACAAGAGTTAGTGGTATTTTAAAACCTTACCGTCTTCAAGCAGTCAAGTCACCGCAAATGCTAGTGATCATTTTAACTTGAGCGAAGCAGTACGTTTGGTATGCTTTATATTGCCTATCCATAAGATTCGGATTCATTTTCAATTCCTCCGCTTTTGGTAGCCTACTTTAAGCCCTAGGGACGGGACCATCTATTAACAAATCTAAGAAGCGGCGATAATTACTTGACGGACGAAGTATCATTAAAAGACCACGGAGGAGGAGAATAAGGCGGTGTCTTCCCGTCCCCTCCCTTCTCATGTGTAGGTTCTGCAACATAAGGTATGAGTCCAACGACTTGCTTATCCGTCGTGCTCGTCTCTTAAGCAGGAAGTCTTCGGGCCTACCCTTTGGTTTATCGCAATTAGTGGGTGGGTCTTAGTCTCTGCTCTTGCGCCGTAAGTGATTGTGTGAAATTGTGCCGCCTGAAGCGTATCACACACACACAAGTATAAAAAATAGCCTTCTAGAGAAATCTTGATGCATGCTCTCGAAGTGAGAGATAGGTGATCTGTCTGGTGACAACCACTGATTTGTTCGTTCGCTTAATTGAGTGTCGCTATACGAAAGCTACTTCTCATCACATTTCAGACCACCAGGTAGAAAACAATTGCATTAGTCGATGCAAATGTCAATGATACTCCACGTCACTCACAGTCTTGATAGGTTAAGTCGGAGTAACTCTTTGTATGCTATTTTTGAGAATAAAAAGTCCCTTTTTGAACGCTGTGTGTCATCACTGGGTGACTCGTCACAATAGGTAAAGCGCTGGAATCGGTTTACACTGGAGTCTTCCAACAGCCTACCCCAAATTACATTTTTGATGCTCAAGAGACGTCAATGGTATGATTTAGGATGGAAAGCAAGAGGAAAATTGAGGAATTTGCAATTCAGATCATCGATGGAATGATGCGTCTAGCAAGTCCGTATCAGCTGCAGAAACTTGCCAAAATAAATCTTAAAAGTACCTTTGAATTTGTGCAAACATTTTTTCCCATAAAGTGTACTTTGGGACTTTTGACTCGTACTTCTCAACATACAAATTTGCCAACGACTGCGGATGTTCATGTGCTACTCACTTATTCAGAAGTATGTTCTCAGGGATTTTCAAATACCCACTGAACTGGTGGAACTCCATTGATTTGTGATGAGCTTGAGCTTTCATCTAGCCTATGGTGGTAATGGTATTGGTGGTTTTGGCGGGATAGGAGCTAAAATTTGTCGAGGCTGCCAATCCATCCGACGATTTAAGCCCCCTGGATAAGGCACTGTTTTGGATGGGGCAGCATAATTCTACACTCGCTAGTGATTAATGCAAGGATTCGCTTCAGCCTTTGCACGCATCATGGAACTTGTGCAAGTCGTCCTGCCTTCCAGCTCCTCTCTTACTAATAATGGTATACAAGGCGTATTGAGGTGAAACTGGTGTCTACTCCGCTCTTCTAGTCAGCCGGTTGACTGACCAGGCAACAATGGCAGTGCATGTGTGCGCATGGAACACCTCGGAATTATGACCAGAACGTCCCTTCCCTCGCCGCCGTGAAAAAAGAAAGTTATTCAGAAGCCCGTGGAATTATGGCACCAAAGTAGAACGGTGAAATTTCCAGCGCGGGAGCGGGGACACTTGGATGGTGGCCTCGTTTAAAATAAAACTACAATTCTTCAACTCGACACTGATGGTGAATTCAATCCATGGTGCGCCATCCATTTCTGTGAGCCTTTACCACGTATGTCTGACTCTAGACGCTTAATGAATCTGTCATACGAGGAAACCACTTAACTCACTGGTCCTCTAGAAGCCCCGAGTGCAACACACTGATCCACAGACGGCTTCCCCCTTCTAAGCAGCGATGGCATGCAGCAGACTATTCAAGGAGACTTCAGTCAAATGATCGAGTCCTTCCACATCGTGACTACTCTACGGGCTAGGTGTTACCCATAACCTCGAAGTTGGGTGTGTGTATTTGAATGCCCGGAGGGGTGGAAGTACTTTCTACTCCTGGAAAGCTACTTATTCCCCACCCAATCCAAACCCACATACTCGTTTCTGTGCTTCCATCCCTTCATCAGACCAGGGAGTGAAGCACATGTCAAATGAGAAGTAAACACACAAAGATGGAGCAAAGCCATGTTGACTCATCAGAGCCACAATTGAAAGTGATGTCAGTTATCACAGTGTCTGCAGTAGTGCACGCACATGAGTTCACGCAAGTTCCATTCGAATTTAGGCTGATGATGTGCTGGTAACGACGGTTGGTTTGTAGGGAACAAATTGAGCCTTGTGTAGAGCTCGACGACAGAGATCTTTAATGTGTGTGGAAATGCGTTCCACACAGTTCTCGCATACTGCTGGCACTTCGACAAGAGCTGTCGCAACACCAGAAGACGATCCAGGTGTAACATCCACTAACTCGGATGATCTGGGGATGTCTACATCACTAGCGTTGGATTGTAGCACTCGAGTGGTGAGACGAACATTAGCAGTGGAGGTGGAGTCTTGGGCATTCGCCTCCACTGGACGAATTAGGAGTCGATCGGTGTCACCAGTCGGCGCGTTGGTTAGTTGGATACTCACTGGAACGGTGGTGGTGGAAAGTGGTTTACTGTGAACTTGGCAGTGATTGGTAAAGACTCTCTCCAACTTGCTCTCCATTCGGATGCAGGATTGGCTGAAGCTGCGTTCAATGTCAGTAATGGCTTTCTCCAGAAGAAGGACGCGTTTTCTGTAAAATAAGGGGAAAAAAATTCTCAATTCTTCAGACAGATTGTCTGAAAAGATCTTGAAAGGCGAAATCCCTACCTTTCAACTTGCTTTTTTGTACTCACTAGTTTGTAAATGGTGTGATGCACCGTGTCACATATATGTGACGCGCGGGGTTTCTTATCTGAGCCGACATCCTCCACACATGTGACACAATAGATCAGAGGAGAGAGCAAAGAGTGCTAAAACCGTTGGAGTCATGTGAGGGCAATAAAATACTTGAGCTGTGGATGGTTAGTTATCCTCTGAGACACCCATTGTGACAGAGAGGGCACAATCGTAGTGACAAAGTACTCAAAATCTTTGCTATCGCAGAGAAAATTCGTTGGTGTTGTTGAATGCAAGCCCAGTATTTTGTCCACTTCTAAGCATCGAGTTTCTGTGGTTAATTCAGTTCCTTTTACCGAGAAAGGCCAAGTAATGCGTTCTATCAATAACCATTGAAGAAATGCTGATAAACATAACGATTTGAGTCAAAAAATCGAGCTCAGCTGCCTGTAAGAATCAAACAAGCACATGTGGAATCGTTGAATCCTCTTAAAGAGGCACAAGAGACTACTGGATCATTCAAGCGTTCGCACCCAACCAAGGCGCTTGGACGGCTGCTAAAGTCCATACGTATCCACTTTTATGGTTTAGGAAGTCAGATACGCTTGGTATTGGTGACCTTTACGGTGGTGAATCTAGCGATGTCACCGGAAAGCCTTCAGGTGTATTCGACGATCCAAAGAAATGGTGGAGTTATGGACAACCAAACGCTATCCATTCAATAGCATGGTCAAATTGAATGGGATAAAGGAGAATCATATTTTCCAGATTTTTAGCCAGGGTATTCTTCAGTCTACCAGAAGTAGAAGTTAGATCATCTAATGAAACGACTCTCCACTACTTTGTTCACATGAGACGATAAAGTGCATCATTCAAGTGGCATTGAGCACCAGAAGCACCGCAGCTATGAATAGGTGCTGTACCAACTGAGTCCTCAATTCATGTGCCCTACGGAATCGAAAAAAGGAATGGAAAAAGCTTTTTGGAGAATGTTCCAATGAAAGAGGCTTCAATGCCGGGCGCTCAAGACAAATTGGTACCTCTTGTTGCCACTTTATGCACCAAAAGCTCCCGCATTTGTTCTGCACCGCCTCGCTGCCCCCATACACCGTCTGAGACTGAGGTACCAAAAATGTGCCCTGGCAGTACCGAGGACGTACAGTCCAAGATCGTGGTCTTCCACTCGTATTGAATGGAGCCTTCAAGGACAGTGTGGCATGTCAATGACACGAACATTCAAGGAGTGAGAGGCTATAACCTCATCTCGATTCTGGACGCCTCATGGACGCACAACCTATCGCATGAGGGAAGTACACAACTCACGAGTCTTTCCGCGAGGACACAAAGCACAACACAATCATCCACAAACAAAAACGCTCGTGTGATGAGACACTCTTCCGCTTCTCATGAACGACGATATGGAGCGATGATTCAGGCAGTTGGAAAACCCTTGGAAAAAATTGTTTGAATGTGTGTCAGTGGAGGACTGCATCGAGAAGTGGAAGTACTTTTCACTCCTGTTGCTTGAACTCACACGTCTGTTTTCTGTAGCACGAAAAAACAGGTTTCCCCTCTCACCTGCCTAGGGAGAGACGGCGACTGAGGATAGTCCAGTCCACTTGGCATGAATGTGTATCAATGGATGATAGCGCCAAGAGGTGGAAGCACTTTCCACGCCTTAAAGTTTCTTCATCCCTCATCTATGCCCAAATCACAGAAACTCACTTTGAATTATTCGCGAACGTTTTAATGAAATTGATGGATTTTCCCCATTTTAAGTGCATTCATTTGTTTGTTACAGCAAGGAAAAAGAAATTACTTTTATGCCCCTGGAAGAGTCAACATGTGATGGCCTCAATTGCATACAGATCTACGGCGAGGCAACAACACCACACACTAACCAACAAACTCCACTTTTTACGTGAATTTTAATGCGACCTTGACGATGAGTAATGCGGGTTGGTATAGTTACAGCAAAAACAGTGGTAAATCTCTTCATAAATTAGGAAGTTGGTAAACTAAAGAAGCACTTGCTAAGAGAATAGCTCTCTGTGTCAGGAAAAAAAGGCGCCAGTTTTTCCTTCCTCTAACAACATTACTGTTGTTTTCCCTTCAAGGGAGTATTGAGGAGGCTAAACAAGTCCTCCTTTATGACATATATCTGGGCGCCTAAAGAGACAACACCGCGCCTCTTGACAGGTGAGCTGTCTGCTTGGCAGCCCTCCCTTTGAAGGCAGGTCAACAAACGGTGCTGGATGACCTCGACGGAGCGTATAGCTCAAACCTTGGAGAGTCTAAGAGCATTTTAGATGATTCTAAAACGTGTAGGTGGATAGAGAGAGAGAAAGAAGTGCTCTGTTTCCCTCCTCACCTGTGTGCCTCCTAGACGTCCATCCGACCAGTTGGTTTAGCCAATCACTGCGACGCACTTGAGAGGTCGCCCACTTTAAACAACAATGGCAAAACAACAGACTTCTCAAACCTCACAACTATTAATCATGCAAATTTAACAAAAATCCACATTTTGTGAAGTAATTAGAGAATTTGGGTTGGTTTTATGACAAAAAAGGCCCGATACGACACCAGTGAATTCAAACAAAAGGGATTTGAAAAATGAAAAAAAAACTGAAAGTGGTACTGTACATGTACTCCCCTAAATTAGGACAAAATTCCAGCACAAAAGAGAAGAAAAATGTGCATGGGGAGTTTGATAAATGCCTTGTAAAATAATTCACATAGGAGAATGGATGGATCAGTTCTTGTTTACACCCCCCTCTCCACTTCCCCTTGGACAATGATTTGGTGGTTTTCGGGCTCCTTCTGACCCTTCTACCCCTTCTCCTTTAATATTGCTATTGAGCTTGTCTTCTCCACGAGCCAGACCGCTCAGAAGAGCTTCTAACAATCTCCTTCCATTCATAAAGGGAAGAAGTGGAAATGATCGCGTCAAGTCTGTGAGTGATGCAGGAATGGATTGACAGGCGCAGTGACTCAAACAGAGCGAGCCGATCAAGAGAGGTGAGTATTCAAGTGTGATCCACTTGACAGTCAGATGATGATAAGGCCACCCCAATGCATATTCTTTCCTCCAATTCTCTCTAGAGCGGCTCTAAGGTTATTCAGCGTGGAGTGACTTAACTGTAACTGCGGTTTGTGCACCACTGGGCAGGTGAATGGATCCGGAACGTACGTTCGCATTCCACGGAGCCTCTTGACACCCGAAAACCAGTTTATTTGCAGATCTACCACTTTTCCTCCATTCGCCACATCCATGATGCCACAAAAAATACCCAGAAAGGAGTTCAAAAGTTGACTAAAGATCTTAGCGAGGATTACTCGCAGACTAGGAGACGTATTTGGGAAGGGGATAGGAATAACGGTTAAACCAAAGTGGATAAGAGAAGGATCCGGGTCCTCGGGAGGACCCTGTAAATGGATAAGCCCTCTTTGGACGCCATTTTGAAATGACAAACTGGGAAAGAGTAAGGAGGAAAAATAAATAAACTCAGTAGAGTACTTTTAACTCACTCAAAGATGATAGCCTTCAATTCAGCAGACAGCGGTGTCTCCTCCAGGGCCTCAGACATGCGTTTCATGTCAAGGCGAGTACACGCATCAATGGCCGCCTGTTTGAGATGACTAAGTTGATACATATCTGCTAGGGCCAACATCTTGGGAGCCAGGGAATCGGTCATACTGAAGGTCATTGTTCGTTCTGCTGTGGTAATCAACGAGTCGATTTGGAATCGATGGATGAGTGGAAGAAGGCGTTGTGCTGCAGCACCTTGACCCAAAGAAAGGGAAAGAAATTGTAGCAGAGTGGAAGTGTCTTTGAAGAGGGGTACGTCTTCTTATCGCTCTCTCTTGCTTTTCTGACTTGACTCTTTCACCCAATATATAATATGGCCACTGGCAAGTTCGCCAAGAGGAATCACCTCTCCTAGTTCAGAGACATCAAGACTCGCACTACCGGACTGACTAATTTAATTGCCACCCAGAAATCCAAAACCTTGCAATCACCCTTACACTGGAGAGATTCAGCACCTATCGACTGCTTTAAATCGGCTCCTACGTTTCTAACACATAGGATTTATTACAAATCACGTGTCACTTATTTGTGACTTTGTGTTCGGATAATACAAGCGGAGCAACAGGGGTTAATGCGAATTAAAATGGTTACTTCCAAGGTGTTGTATCGTTTTTTTAGTAGAAAGTCCTTTATTTGAGGAGCTTATAGGAATAGCCAGGCTACTGTAGTTTCCCGCGAGTTGGTTCACACCCTAGTGACGTGGGGTCTTGGGACTACTTCTCTAAACCCTCCTCTACAACCATAACAGACAAACCTCTGGATCAGTGGATTCTATTACGACCCGAAATGATGCAATCTCCATTCTGAAGGACATATCCCACCAGAGGAGTAAACAAATACGAAATTTCAATCAGTGGAAGCCTTTAACCACCAATAGCAATACATAGAAATAAAGGAGCCTGTAGTGGAAGAAAGTGCTCCACATTTTTTCGAAAATTGAAAACAGTAATGTCATCCAATGCGGTCCTTGTGTGAATTTGTCATGTGATTGATGGTGTGGCAAATTGGGCTCTTAAGAATGGAATATTCATGCACCGTCGAGGTTGCTGTCATCGTCATCGTCACTGACAAATGGACCTACGACGGTCTCGAAAACGTTGAAACACTGTACAAATGTTCTACTGCGGCATCACCACGCATCGCAATGTCCTTGAGGGGTCCAACCGATACAAGTGGAGAACCACGGCCCTTGAATAGGCGTCCTCGCTACTGGCGAAGTGAATTGTTGGCATCTCAGCCTTTGCTATTCCATGCGAGAGCTTTTGATATACAAAATGAAATGCTTGGAAGCTACTTCGGAGGGCAACAATGCCATAGTGATGTGCCTAGTTGAATGTGCAAATCTCAAGAGTCTGCTTTGAAGTAAACGATATTTATAACCCATTTCCTTAGTTCATTATAGCCTAGTAACCTACATCATGTCATAACCTCCAACTCCATAACGCAAGGCATATTCGACCACACACCCTAAACAGGGGTACTAGTTGCTAGGTCCAAGCAATTTACAACAATGGGCTCGGTCAGGGAATCAAAAACGGAAGTCGGCTAGGGGAAACCGGCAGAGTTGCCATGATAAAGCCAAGCGCTCACACATACATAAAAGGGAAGGGAGAGATGCAAACTTACTGTCCATATCGCAGCCACCGGGTGTATAGAGGTGCCGCAGAAGTTCTCTCACCGTTTCCGCATCGTCTTTGGGCAATGATACTTGATTGGAGGATGTCTCCTAGACAACAACACCGGACTGTTATTGGGTGTGAAAAGTGAAGGCAACCTACTTTTAAGGCATTCCATACCACCATCATGCCTATGTAACGCCTGGACTCTTACCCGCGCTCAAACGTCACCGATATGACAAGTGTACCCTACCGCTTAATGAGAACTGGTATCACCAGGTTGTCTGTGCCAAAAGCAGGTTGACTGAGTTTGGGAGATCGGAGCAAACTTCTTTTTGGATAGAAAAGGAGACTGTGGGTGCGATATAACTAACAGATTTTCATGGCCTGCCTACACCTGGAAGGAACGAGGTGAGGATTCGGCAGAGGGAGTGGGTAAGGACAACATTGGTTTGCTGAAGATGTGATTGGTTAAAGGTTAGGCGGAAATATGCCCCAACTTTTGAATGACACTTGAAGAGTGGTGAACTTCCGTTTTGTGTGGCATTGAGTCCAAGTTCGGCTTTGCTACGTGGAAGAGAGGTGGATTTTCAAGAAGACAATTCTTGCTCTAGAATGCGGCCGACTATTTTCCCATCATGAAGTGCACTGTATCCTCAAAAAGTCCTTTATTTCCGAAGTGTATGTCCACCGCTCTCCAGCACCACAACCCTCCATCAGCACCTGATCGCCACTTGTTCAAGGTGGTTTCAGTCCCTCTTTCCTTTCCTCATGGAGAGACAGAAAATCTGCAGATGGTGTCTGTGGTTTCAATTCCTCCCTCCAAATGATTGATGGTCAAGGTGTGTGCATGCGCCTTTTCCCATAATGTGTTGGATGACAGGGAGAAAGTGGAGAAACAGATCGTGTTGCCAACTGTGTGAAGTGGGTGACGGGATGGGAGCTGAGATGGAGAAACAGTTCATTTGGCAAAAGGTGGCTCAATTCCTTTCAACTCACCTTCCACTCTCTCATAGCACTCAAATAGGTGAATTTTTTGCAGTTAAAAAGGGGAGAAAATGTGCTTCTAAGCAAAATAGTTCATCTCCTTACAATAAAACATTCTTATGTGGAAATAAAAGGTGCCAATTTTATTGACCTACTTGTGTTTGTCTATAGCTCAAGGCCAAATTTAAGGAGAAAAGTGGGTGGATAAGTACAATCTGACCACTTCCTCAGTCCAGTGGAACCTACCTCAAAACGCGACTGGAACATGGCCTTAAAGACGGGCGAGTAGAGAGAGAGAATAGCCCTATGGCAGTGAAGACGCTCATCCTCCACTAGAAGAACCATGTCACTGAAAAGAAAGGGCTCCCTAAAATCGTAGACCTCCTCGTCTTTCTCCTTCTCTCTGTCCGAGGTTGAGGTCTCATCTGTCCTGTAAGGAAATGCAGAATTTCATGCGAAAAGGCATCTCTAAGAGTGATGCTCTCTGACTGAAAGGATCAACCTAGGGTCCACGACCGCTGATGCTGTTAAACCTACATTAGCAAGCAGCAATGTGCACAGTGGAGAGATGAATAGGGCAATGGGGAAAAAGGCCATGTAACGACGTGACGCCAAGCCACATAGCCTCCACTCCATTGGTTGCGCATTTTGACACAGAGCGTGAGGATTGGCTGGGTGTGGGACGAAAGGGTGTCTGATCCTCCCAACACCTGTTACATCGATACATGAATGCACTTTACTACTTTCTACTGAATTATGATGATTATGTATTCGTGTGGTGATTCACATCGTGAAATGTCACTTTTTAATCGTAACTGAGGCGTAAGTCAACTTAATATTTGTAATTAACATAAAAGACACATTTTTTTCTATAAGTAGCAGGCAAGAAAACAAATGTCAAGCGTTATCAGAGGCATAAAAATTTGCAAGAGTCAAGAGGAGTTTTTTTTGCAAATTAAAAAAAAGTCACAAAGAAAATAGTTATCATAACTCTTAAGGCTCTTTCCCAAAATTTCAATGCGCCGTCAAGAAAATGAATCTTGGCTAAGGACGTCTGATTCTTCTCATTAAATCTCTTTTGTTTATGAAATCCACAAGGGTAAGCATTTGGCGAAGTTCATTGGATAATCAAAAAATGCGTGCAACAAGTTTGACTTAGTTATTTTTTCCCTAAGAAAGCCAGGAAAGATGTAATCAATCCTATTCTTGTGGGAAAAAGTAGATTATTAATTTTTCTGACACTGAAAAGTGAAAAGTTTGCAGCAGACTCCCATGGCTCGGCAATGAGGCGCAGTACCCACCAGCCGGAAAAGGTTTTGCCTTAATTGAGTGGATACGTTGGAAAACAGGTGATTTTAAACAACAAAATATAGTCAAGAATAGGAAGGGACCACACTGATTAAATTAGCCACAATATGACTGCATCACCGAAAATATTTAACTGGAACCTAAATGAATGATAAACCACATCAAAGAAGGATTGATATATATCTTTTAAGGTCCTTAAATATATATCCTTTTAAAAGTCCAATCCTTGAAATTGCTAATGACACTGTGAGCGCATTTTTTGCCTAGAAGGACTGTCAAACTATGGTACGGAACTTGAGAAGCGAAACTAGTAACGTAAGTTAATCTTTTGCAAACAGACAAAAACCTCGGGCTTTAAGTAGTCAGTCCGTTATACGTCCACGTTAAAGCGCTTTTAAATTTGCAGCTGGAGTAAATCCACGCTGCATGTTATGAAACATTCGTGCCAACTATTAATATAAGCACATTTATCACCTCAAGTAAAATTGTTAGTACTAATAAAAAATGCATTGCAATCCCACCAGATTTAAAGTGACGTTTATTTAAAATCAAAACAATTGTTGGTTGCTTACGCTTGAATGGCAATATCAGTGGTGTTGTGCGTGCAAGTTTGTCTTGATTCTCGGCGGATCATTTTCGAAATTAGCTATAAAAATAAAAAGGCACAAAACTCGAAATCGAAGAGAAGTGAGGGAACCGAAGACCAAAAAGGAATGATTTTAATTGACTGCTATTGTGCCAAGGTCAATAGCGAGTGCTGAACAGATTATTTAAAGTTTTATAATTCGATAATGTAGAAAAATCAAAAAGCTAAGAACTACTGCTCTAAGATAAAAATTTGTTGGTTGACAGAACCCAAACTTTTTAGGGATGCCGTTGTAATGTTGATAAGTAAATTCGTGGCATGCAATAGTTGTCAGATGAAAGTGCACGATAGAAGTACGCAGGGAATGGAAAAGGCTAGAAGAAAAATGCTTCTGATCTTATATTGGCATTTAATTTTTGTGTGTCAGAAGGATATGTGTGTCAGTATATCATCCGTAATAGCATTAAAATAAATGTTTGAAAATATTAATGGAATGGCATGTGGGCGCTTAATGTCGTTGTAATATTTTGTATGTTCGAACTGTCGGTTTGGTCGCTTGGGTGGCCATATTATACCAGCAGGTTGGCCGGCCTCCGAGCTGTGCCAACAGCCCCCAATCCTTCTGTTCCAGAACACATATTCTGTCCTAGTACTATGCCTTCATTTACGTTAAAGGGATTCTCAGGACCATATATTGATGGCAGTGGAAAGCGGACCCGAATTAATGAATATTATTCTTATCTGCACTGCCTGTGGCAAATTTTGATGGTGTGAAAGAAGTGCATGTTCTACGGGTGGGCGAATCTCTGACAACCCATTATGGAAGGGTTTAGTGCGATGTCCATCTTCGGCATCTCTTCTGTTCTCGTATTCTGCAAGAAGGCTATTAACAACTAAAGCGACACTAGCCGCGAACTCCATGTCCACTAGAACTGCCAAAAAGGGATCAGCGACGTTGTGGTCAAACATCCTCCGTAAGCTCTCTCTCTGCCGTTATTGGGCATCTCGCCTCCCCTTGCCAAAATGCATATCTACAGATGTAGAATGTACAGGGCGCCATTCGATAGCATCGTTTTATGCTTTGCGCACTTGGATCGCATGCATTTTGTTCCTATGAGGCCCGATCTTCCCATTTGCTCAGGGGTCTAGGATACACCCGCATTTCTCCCACGGCATCAGAAAAGCCTGAAATCACAATACGTGCTGTGTGTGTCTCGATCCATTTGAAAACTTGGATCCGTGCACTTCATGTTTCATTGGGGCGCATAATCGTGAAAAAGAAGGTCTAAGAAATACGCATTTGCTGAACCGAATGATACGCAGAATTGATGGCACTACAAGAACACATGCGCTCGAATCTTGATGATTGGCATGGTTAGCTCTTGAGTGCTTCTCGCAGCACTGATTACGTTGTGATGGCTGACACGGGTGGCTAACCAAGGGGTTAGTCGGAGATGATGCTCAAAAGAAGAGAGGGGCTGTGTAATACATTGTTTGTTCGAACCACCGGTTTCGGTCACTTAAATGGCCATTGTACTAGCCGGTCGGCCGGCCTCCGGGCCGTACCAACAGCCTCCACGCTCTCTGTTTCCAGAATATATATTCTGCCCCAGTACTATGCCTTCTTTTACCTTAAGAGAAGTCTCGGGACGCTGCAGTTATTACACCCAAGATCTAACATGTTAGTTTACGAATTAACATAAATTTGAGGAGATACTTGATCTCAACGCCTCCAATCCTTCCTAACAGTTCCACATAGTGTGTAATTTCGGTTGTAGAAAAGTTAACTCAGGAAAGGGAGAATGAGTAGGCACTCATTCATGCTTATATCTGGTCGCAAGAGCACTGGTCTAGCAGCAGCTACCTTCCAGCGCCTGATACGGATGGCATGTTACATAAACCATAAAGCTTGATGCTTGAATGGGGTAAAAATACTCAATTCTTTTCTACTTACTTGACCATAACCATAGAACTCAATGCAACAAGAATTTGTTTGTTCGTCTAGCGAATAGCGAATTTGTGTACTTTGCGTAACATTAATAACGAAGGTTGTTATGATACACGTCTACAAAAATATGCAAAACTTATTTGCCTCTAAAATGTGCCCCTGGAAATAGGGTACGAAACACAACGAAGCAATGCAGAGAATTAATGTTATTTAGCGCACTTGTTAGATTGACTATTTTCATGAAGAATTTTGTCTAATTTTGTTTTTGTATGCTACTAATCCCTTCAATACGGTTTGGTGACCTTGTCGATATTCGAATTTTTCGCTGTCTGCGTAATGGGGACGTTTGCTGGTCATGCATTGCCGGGGAGTTTTTTCCTAATGTTTGGTATCTGGTCTACCATATTCCAGCTAAAGAAGTACTACAGAAGAAAGAAATATGAGCTTGGATTTCCTGGTCATTCTGTGCCTGTCTATGAGAACCAATTCACCACTCCTATTCATTGTCATGAAGGAGGATGCTGTTGTAGGGGAAGAGATTTCCCATTGGATTCCCTTTTAAAAGCTATTTGTTGCGCTATTGGCATCACTGGTGAAGTGTACACAGGATTTCACGACGGGAAGTTTGAGTACCTTACCAATGCTCAACATGCCACAATGTTCGCTATGTTCATGCTCGCTGGTATATTTGAGTTACTAAATTTCTACCACGTTTTTGGATTTGCCAGGTGTGTTTGCCATTTAGACCTTTCTTAAAGCACCCACTAGCTATCACGCAATTGGATGTTTTTCAAAGATAGAGCTGCTATAAAGCAATGCCGTTTCCTCTGTAGGTGCAACGATTACTTCTTCAACTTTCTTGCCCTTGTAACTGAATGCGCTCTTTTCGCTTTCCATTTGCATGGAAGAACACCCACCGATGTCTACGTGCACACTATTCTCATTTACGCTTTGGTTATTCTAATCGTGGTCGGTCTCTGTGAGGCAGTTTTTGTCCGTTCCCTCACAGCCGGTCTTGTCCGCTCTCTCATCATCATAGTTGAGGGATCCTGGTTTTGGCAAGTAGGTTTCAGGACTAAAAGATGATGGCCACGCCCTTTTAGGGGCTATGTTATCGATCAGCCCGCATAACTTCTTCTTCTAGGTTGGGGCCATCCTCTATCCCCCCATAACCGCTCTTCCAGTCTGGGATGAACTGGCAATTGAGAGCATTCCCCGCTCAACCAACATCTTCATCTGGCACATAATTTGTGGTTTTGGATTTGTCTGTCTTACAGCCGCTATAATGGGCATTCCATTGAGGAATCCTCCAGCTAACGCAAACGCCAGCCGAAACGATCAGCGACGTTTGCTCGCCGGGGAGGACGCTGTCGACTCGGACGATAGTGGCAGTGAAACGGAGGTCCTTGAAATGCGTCAATGGAAAGTGAATTACTAACCGCATTACATAGCCTTGCAAGGTAATTTCGGCTTTTGCTACACCTTCCCACCTGACTTGCTGTTATTTTGTGATTTGACGGAGATCAAATTAATGTTGCATATATTGAACTGATTAGAGAACTTGTTGTTTTAGTGAGTCATTATTAATTTATTAACAAGGGAGAAATGCTAAAACTATAATGTTCTTTTGAATTACTTAGGTCTGGCCTGGAAACCGCATCGACAAACCTGATAACCACACAGAATTAAACAAGGATGAGACAATCTGTCTATTTTATTTAGTCGGTGACCTAATCGGAAACATTAACATAAATCCTTATCTGTGACAACCTAGGAATCGCAACTCTTCCACTTGTAGTGTTGATTTAAACAAGTGTTTCCACTCCTCAACATCGTTTGTTAGAAAGAGGACAAGTGAAAACCATTTTTCTACCTGATTGTACTGTCTATTCGAAGGACTCTAGTTCTGAAATGGATCTTGCAAGACGAGACTAGTGAAATCACCTCCCTCTTACATTTAAAATCCAAAACCGACGTAAGACACGTCTAGATCTACACACAGTATTGCGCTTTTACCTGTTACAACCACAGCTCCAGCATGAGCGACAAAGCACAAAGAGAGGGTTGTGTATGACAAGAAGTGATTGAAGCGCGGCCCGAAACGAGACTGTTTCGTGACGGAGTGCAGGAGGGGGGAGGCAAGAGAATGACAAGAGAACGTGGTGATGACAAAGCATTGCCAAAGGGATTTGTCATGGGTTCTGTGAGTAAAAGCCAACTAACTCCTTTTTTGGGTTCTAGTTAAGGGTACCGACTTGTAGGGTTTTCAGCCAAATGTGCACGGCTGCTTTTAGAGTAGGGGCGCTACAGAGGTCAAAGTGAGTCACCGCATTGCGGAGAAAGAGCTACCGGTGCCTAGCAGGCTGCAAATACGACTTTTTAGGGACAGTCTCGGGTAGTTAAATTCACACTGAAGCACAAAATGGGCCCCAATACTATAAAGAATTTTTGAAACAAAGTCCAACAAGCGAGGAACATGGTTACAATCACTGAATCAAACGGTACCATCTTATCTAAATAAGCGAGCAGAAAAATGCGACTTAGACTTCCGGACAAAGGGCAACCCATAAGTCACCTCTGCATAATCAGTTGTGTCGAGCATCTATAAGAGGTGTGCATAAGAGGGTTCCCATTATTTATGCCTCATCTATCGCATAAAGAAGTTGCAAACCTATTCCTTGTCCTCCGAAACGTCGATTCTCCCAGCTCTTGCAGTTTCATCAACAGTTCGGCGAATCGTGGACTGAGACGAACCTGCTTTGATTAGAACCCTAGAGAAAAGGATTCAGCCATAATATAAATGCCTTAACTATTTGATCACTATGATTTGCTTTGACATTTCTGTTGATTAATCAAAAGTTGTCGAAAAGTTAGATAAAGATTATAACTCTCACCGCTTCAGAAGTTGGTACTTTCATGCCTGCAAAAACAGTCTAGTTTCCCTTTCAAATAAGCGGTTGTCTTTCCAAGGTTTGTAATTAGATAAAGACGCAAATAAAAGTGTTGTTAAAAGTTAAAATCTTACAATTGTTAATTGTCGCTCCAAATGTCGACGCGTCACCCCTTACCATAGCAGCAGCAATGGTTGACTAGCCGTGAGATTGCTTTGATGTGCGCGAGCCTGGTGAACACGGTTCTCAAAGCACAGCTCCCGGGTGAGCGCATATCATCTTACATCACATCTTTTTGCTGCGCTACTCCGCTTCAACAAAGCAACCAATACGCTCACTGCAAAACCACACTAATCAATCGATCGCAGCACTGGTGATGCAATATGGTGACTCAGCGGTATTGATTAGCGGAACGATCGATGTTGGCTGCGCATTGATCTTAGCGAGGGTAAACGAGCGGTAATTTGAAGCCGCGTGTAAAAATGTTTTAAGTGATAAGGATGTATCTTCCTGTTTGAAAATTAACTCAGATCAAATAACAAAAAAAAACCGGAAAGTTTCGTTCCCAAACTGCAGAGCTTGATTCCTAATTTCATCACATTGTAAAATTTACCTCCAATTCAATGTGCAATGCATTGAATGTGTACCCTTTAAAGAGAAGTTACCTCGATATCAATGCGCAATGCATTGAATATGTAGAAAAGTGTAAGTCTTCACACCACTTTGCCAGTTAAATGGTCCAGACCGTTTCTTCACCCCAAAGTAATGCTGCAACCGTACATAGGTCTAGGCCATTTTTCTAATGAATAAAAGGTGTGGATTCGCCTAATTGTGACCATGTTTTGTGTTTCATAATAAATATGTGTCACTTAGATGAAATATTGCCAGAATCTGGCAAAAACGAGCTGTCAAACTCAAGTAAAATGCAAACCTGAGACAGAGATTTTGTATTAAGGGTATTTTTCATAATACACTGTCATAAGATGGGGCAAATGCTTTTAACAAACCAACGCTCTATCATGTGGTCGAAGTAGGTCTGTCGATTTAATGATGCTTGGAAATGTTAATGCCAACTGAGCCATCACTATGGTTACAGCAAACAATTTTGGTCCTCATTTGCAGGTGGCAAGTAAAGGGGAGAAAAAAACGCGAAAGTATGGATCCCAAAGGGGCTGTCAAGAGGTAGCCACGGTGATTATGAATTCAAGGGCACCCACCCACCTACCTGCCTGGGTGTCTAGACCCTCTTGATCACTCAAAGAGGTAGCAACACAGACCTTGTGGATGCCTTAGAGGCGCACCCTTTATAAAACCTACCAGTTTATAAACAGGGAGGTTGCACAATTTGGGGCTTTTAGGGTCATCAATACCCAAGAATTTTCTCACTATATCACTGGGTTTGTCGAATTGAAATGTAGGATCCGCCCGATGATCCAATCGGAAATTTTAACAGACACCGAGTAAGAATGCGCATAGCGTTCCAATAATTTAAAGAGCCCAAGGAAATTTGGTATGGCATCATCGAAATTCAGCTTAAGGAGTATGTACAAACGCCCATTTCCGTTCTTGCTGTTTAAAAGCAATTTCGTAGAAGAATTAAGATCGCAAGCTATTGTGCACAAAAACAAATGCATTGTACAAACGTTTGCACAGTATGCATGGCTCAGAACCATTTAGGTTGCTTATATAATGGACTGTGTTCTGAAAATAAGGGAATTGAACCCCAAAAGCACCACTTTTATAGGTATCGTAAAAAGAACTAAAAGCGAATTCTAAGTGGCAAGCTTTGTGCTATAATGAATAAAATACTAAAATGGCGGTCTAAACTCTATGAAAAAGGCTTGAGCGAATGATTTTCTGCAGTTAATGAAGAATTCATTAATGTAAACACGCCTCGTTAAAAAAGGTACGGCGATGCATGCGAGTGTTAGACTAAGGTCAGTAGCAATCCAGTAGCAGTAATGATAATAATAATAATTTGAGCTCATTGCTAAATATTGCCACAAACAAGAGGAAGATTGCGCAGACTAACTATTAAAAACCGTTGTTGCCTCAAATAATGATAAAAGGCTGTGCCGTTAGCTTTAAACTTACAGTATATACAAACTGATTTTTTTTAAATCGCCAGTGTTTTACTTCATTCTCGTGCTCCCAACAGTTCGGAATGGTTTTCGGTGCGAATCTTTGGCTGCTGTTGTTTGATTGGCTTTGGACTTTGCCAAACCTCTACGACTCCTTCGAAAATGTTCTCCAATTCAAGCAATAATATGAATTACGGCACCGATCCTTCGGAAGCCCTGTCTTGTGGTATCACTCACAACTCTTAATGAAAGCAGGACTCCTATGTTATGTTAACTATCTTTATTATGTGCATTTTACTATAGAATGCATAATGTACACATATCGGCGTTTTTGTGAATTGGGACTACTTTGATATGGAGATTCAATGATCCGGAACTTCTTCCTTTTTATCCTGGACGTCAGCACTGCCATTTCCTTCTTGCGGCCGATCCTCATCATATTGACATAATCGCTTCCACCGCTCATCGTGAAAACGCTGGAAGCACCACTATGGGCATTTTCGGCGTTTCTTCCTTGGACCTTGTAAGGTAATTGCCCATTGTCCTCTAATGTTCCAGCTATTTGAGCCAATTCTCACGAGTTGCCTTTTATTTTTACTCTTTTAGCAGTGCTATTGACATCTCTACGAATCTCCAATTTCGCCAGCTTTAGGTGAATCCACTTCAGTTCTTTGTTGCTGCATCGCACCACTTGCCGATGTTATCCCGTCCTCTCCTCCCTCGACTGTCACAAAACCTCTACTTTCCTGTCACCTCATACGGCAAATGTAAACTCACACAAGGAAATCAGCGGCTACTTGGATTTAGGCCCCTGAGTACCTAACGTTACACGTCAACGGGTTGCCTATTTGGAGAGCCAGTTGTCAAATATGCGCCGACTTAAGAGGTAAGCGCGATAGCATACAAAAGTGCCGGAATCATCCGTCTTTTTTTTATTTTTATCTGGTCTTTAACTTCAAATTTTTTACGCCTGAGGCTAAGTACTCCCACCTTCTTTCGCAAATCCACGAGAAAAATAAGCTAAATTAAGCTAAAGTTAGGGCTCTTGTACTCGTGTGGAATGAAAAACGCGCTTCACCCATTGATAACTGCACTTTGATGGCCCGCGTATTCTCCTGTCATTAAATTTGTACATCTCTACCCTGGCGTGTAGATAATATCTGGCCTGGAAAACCGGAATTGGGTTAAACCATCTAGCACAGCCTGCTTTATTTCCCCTTCGGTGCTGGATTGGCGCGCTTCCAAAGTGAAATTACATCCCCATTCGTTTTATTACATGTCGTGGTGTGATATGGAGAATCGCACCTTTCCCTGTCGATTGTCAGCATTCACTGCCGATTCGTCCACAGCCTATCCCGTCTGACATTTTTACAGTTATTTCTATTTCACACATAAGAATTATCTTTGAGCAGTTGAAAAGTGTCGTTATAATGAGGCGGAGGTTCTGATACTGGGGGCGAAAAGCCGTTAGTGCCCAGGGTGAGTGAGGGCCCATGCGTTGGCTGGCTTTTTACTTTATAGGAATGGAAGTAAAATAGGGATTAAACTGTTGCTAGCACCTTAAGGCCGCTCGCCGATTGGCTTGGCCTTGAACCACCTATCCTCGACGACTTTACCAACTCTTGTTGGCCGCATAGCTCGTGGCATAGCAAGATTGCTCACAATTCGGCTCCTTCGTTTTCGGTGTCACTGACCTGCCGCATTGTACCAGTTCCATAAGGTAGACAGCAAACCGCAGTAGGAAGGCGGTCTACTCTAAACGAGCGCGCTCTTTACATTGTGTGAGGATGAAGACGAGCGTGGATGGTAAACAGACCTTGTGTACAGGTACGCGTGTGATTTGCCATCGGACGGCTGCCGATCAGACTGCTGTCTTGCCTGCGCGATCGTCCTTCATCTCCATTCGAAGAAACGCGGATGTGTGTGTCGGCGAAGAGGTTTCAGCCGCTGCTACTCGTCCGAAATGCTGCCGATACCGTATAACTACCAGTCGCCCGCCTGTCTAACCATCATTCATCTGTGTGCAGGACTGATTTAATGCTCCCCCCTATGCAATCGCAATAAATTCTCTTCTGTACGGATATGGCTTGTCACGAATTGGGTAGGTCTGCACAACATTTCGCAAATCGTGGGAGTTGAGACGAAGCTAACTCAACGGCATTTCGTACAGGCCAGAAGAGTACAAAAAAATGGAGCAAGACAGGTAGGCAATAATGTTAAGGGTCCAGGATTGCAAAACTTTGTAAATCTCCTCCTTAAGCGGTGCCGCTTTGACCAAAATGAGGAGGCAGTCGTCAACAGCTCCTCTTCTACCAAACTAGAGGATAATTTAGACCGAGACGTGATAGCTGTATTGGAAAGTGGGCAGCAATTCACCATACTATCTTAAATACCTAGGTATACAAAAGGCATATTAAAAGGAGTGGGAAGGATATGGTCGCCGACTTTGGATGAGGTCGAAAGACTTGCAGCTAATCGTCGCCTGCGAACGGAAACTCCGGGTGCTGTCGCATACTGGAAGGGAGAAAATCGCAACGTAATAGCACTACTCAATTAGTTGGAGGCCCTAACAATGCAGCGGAGGGTATTAGCTTACGCGGCCCCTTTCAGCACCCTCGTCCCACAGTCAAGCTCTTCCAATCGTCTCATATCCTCCTTGCTGAGTTCAAAATCAAACACCTGGAGGGAAAATAAGAAGCGGCAGTCGCGATGAACTAGTCAAAATGGCAGAAATAAGCGGTTGTTTCTTACTTGTAAGTTTTCAGCTAATCTGGTGGGTGTTTTGCTCTTGAAAATGACACAAAGCCCGCGCTGAAGTCCATGTCGAAGGGCAATCTGAGCTGGCGTTTTGCCATACTTTTTGGCCAATTCAAGAATCAGTGACTGCTCCATTAGCGGAAAGATTCCACGCTTACTTAGAAAACAATTGAACTTAAACTATACGTCAAAGTAAAATTAATGGAGAAGTAATGTAACGGACTCACAAATGAAGGTACGGACAACCGAGAGCGTAGTAAGCGGTTACCGGGATGCCTCTCGAATGGGCAAAATCAATGAGTGACTGGTTGGGAAAAGTTGCGTTGCTTTCAATTTGCAGCATCGCGGGTGGAATGCGACAATTTGAGAGGATTCTCTCAAGCTGATTTGTGTTAAAATTTGATGCTCCAATGTGACGACAGAGCCCCAGTGCCACCAGATCCTCCATGGCCTGTAAATTATGATACAGAATTATTGCTACTGAATGCAAATAAGTAGAAGCGTTTTTGCAGGATGTCAAATTATATGGGACCCACCTTCCAAGTGTCTAACAGATCCACCTCGTCAAATTGCGTGTTTCCCGCCGCATCTCTTGGCACCATAACATCACCAGGCTATGAGAAATGGTGGAGAAGAACTCGATAAAATCCTCCCAAATAAAAAATGGTTATGATCAATGTAGGGTCAGAAGTTGATACCTGATATGGAACTGGCCAGTGTATAAGATAGAGGTCCAGATACCCAACCTGAAGCCGTTTTATGGATGTTTCACAGGCGGTTCTTACTAACTCCGGTCGATGAAAAGTGTTCCACAGCTAGAAAAGAAGGAAATGCATCAGCTTCCACTTAGGAAACAAATCTGGTAGCAGAACTAGCAAAGTGCGACTCCTGTGATGAAACCTCGGATAGTCTAGTAATGCCGCCTACTTAAAAAAAAAAACATTTCTGGAAACTTGAGATATTATTTTAAAAAAAACGAGTTCATTTGAAGCCGAAAGTAAACTGCCGAAATTAGTGTGATATCTAAGATAACAGGTGTGGCGTGTGCACTGCAGGTTTTGAAAGAGGCACACTCGGAGAAGCAAACTAATCCATTCCATTTGCCTTCAGACTAAGGGAATCCATGCAAATTTATCGCAGGATTACTGGTCAAATTAGCTCCCACACCTTCAAAGTTGCAATCACAGTTAAAAATGGGCCTTTGAAGTTTGCCGATGCTGACGGAGGCCGAGGTTAAATTAACAGCTTTTTAGGAGCCAGTGAAGTTGACAACTGTCAAATCTGACAGGCGTGAATAAGCACCAATGACATAGATGAACGATTGTCGCCAGCTATCCCAAAAAATGCTTCCATCCTCAGAAGTTGTCTCCTTTGTACCGAATTCTGGCACAGTCTCGAATGCCTCGAGATCCCAATATTACACGCAGATGGACTGTCTTAGTTATCGTGAGGTCAAGGCCAACTAAAATGCAATGAACACGTGAAAAAGGGGCTGTCCAGTGTCCTTAATAATCAACCAGCCGTCACGTTGGAAAATAAAGACGACCGTATTGAAGTCTTCGCCTCTCTCAATCACTCAGATTGGAAACTTGGCAAGATCCAATCCCACCTATAATCACGGCTTGGCTCACCACCATCCATCCAGTAGGCCTGAGAGTCGCGTCGGAACGGTCGAATTATCACCCAACAGCTTACTTCACTTCCTTTACAAGGCGCAAAGCTACTCTGGCACCCGGAATACTTCGACCTCTTGCATTTGGAGGTACTGGGACTCGCAAAAGATTGTACTGTTTTCAGTGTTCTCATAAACGAACTCGTCTGTTGGCATTGCATTTGCACAAATTAATCGTTCATCTAGCAGACAACCACGAGTGGGATCACAAACCTCATCACCAATCCTCTCAATCTGCAGTACTCGCCTGGTGCTTCCTTCACATTAGCTGAGGATGTGGAGACCTTTCAGGTAGGTGGGTGAACGCCTCCGCATCGGTTGTACACAACCTGGACCCTTCTCCCATCTTTGCTGCTTGACTTTAAGCCCCCCACATCCACGCTTTCATCGCACAGCTCGAGAGCCCGAATCAACTAAGAATCAACCGATTAGAAGGGCCTAGCAAGCTTAGGATGACCCCGAGCAGAAAGTACTGTGTCTTCCAATTTGTGGTTATCCGTATCGAAGTCTACAAGGTTTACGCTACTGGGGATTGATTTGAAAACCCTCCCTCTCGATGATGGAAAGGTGCCACCCGGAGTGAGAAATAATGACCACATTGTCCTCTAAGGCACGAGATTAATCGAGACAGACAGCTGAATAGTGTGAGGAAAAAAAACTGAGGAATGGAGTCGGGCCAGACGTTCCACCGATGTGAGAGGCAAGCCTTGCGCCTGCCTTAGAATCTTTGGTTCGCCTTAGGAATGATGGCCTCAGGAACCGAGAAGAACATACTCAACGGCACGAGAGCTGTGCGACAGAAGAGCAAGTGATCTCATTCATGTACTGAAGGTGCAGCCACACTTCCTACCTCCTCTGCGAGTCAACCTCAAACCGACAGGAGGAAGCTTAGTTAAACTCAATGTCTCCTTGTTGCCCCTATTCCCTGACCTCAGAGATAGGTGCCACGCCATCTTACTACGAGAGAAGTCGAAGTGCAATCTCGAATGTCAATGAGACAACTAAAGGATGGAAGGAGGAAGTAAAAGCAACGATGGGTCTCCTCTTTATGGCACTACACATCAATAGTCAGCGCACCTGTCGTCTGCGGGTCAAGATGGCAGACAAGAAGAGGGCAGGTAGCATAAACAAGACTCCGAATCCGTGAATGTTTCCTTCCACCCACGAAGGAAGTTAAATACAATATATCGCTGTGCAAAAATGGATTGAATGCTCAGCCTTTCAGCTGCAGGATAAAGGACTGAGTGGTGTGCCCACTTGAAAGACCACTGGGGAGTGGAGGTTCCGTTTGCAGCAGCCCTCCATGTCGCATCGCATGGCATGGATCGCCTGATCCTGGACGACAAATGAACGCCTAACCAACAAATTTTGCATGCAGTTGCAATTGTACAAGAGAAGATGCCTTCTGTGAGATTGGTGAGGTCAACACCATTTTTAACAAGGACGAACACTTCAAGTACTGAAATATTGCGCCTCCATGAGGAAGTGGGGCAAGCCGTCGCAGATACTTGTTAAACGATGGAAGAGAATGAACTTACCAATGCAATAGTTGGAGACTGTAAAGTGCTACCCACTCCTCAAAAACTGCTCCTTCTGCCTTCTAAAGGGTGTTCCAAAATGCGCTCATGATATGAATTTTGGCACATTTGTGCAATAAAGTGATTCCAACAAAAACAGGGGACAGAGTGGCAACTGAAAGTTCAAGGTTATTAAAAATGGAACGCTACACGAAAGAACAACGCGTTTTCAGTGTTAAGTGAACACTTTAAAGACAATGAAGGTTTGACAGCTCCAGTTCGTCGACTGTGAAAGGATTAATTAGAAAAGGTTAGACGGCCTGAAGCAAATAATGATCTTAAACACTCTGGCCGTCCTTCAACACAAATCATCAAAGCGTTTCGTTCGTTACTTCGTTGCTGGAGTACAGGGACAACAATTCAAAACGGTGGTCTAGAAATGGACACCTTGAATTGACTCAAGAACTAAAGCCTACAGACCACACACAGAAAATGGAATTCGTTGAAGGGATTGTGGAACAACAGCAACAAGTGAATGAGGCTTGGTTAATCAGCAAAATTGTCACATTTGGAATTCAGAAAGTGTGCAAGCGATTGTTGAGAAACAAATGCATCCATAAAGTGCTGCTGCTTGGTGTGGACTGTGGGCTGAAGGCACCATCGGACCATTCTCTCCTTCAAAAATGCGGCTGGTCGAGCATGGCAATTCAAGTGTTTTGCGCCGAAATTGCAAGATATGGATGTGAACGATTGGAGCTGCACAAAAGTGGCAGCTGATCCTCTTCCGCCGATTTGATGTATCTATAAGGGGCGGGTCATCCTTTGCACTTCTTAGTGTAGATTGTCGTGGGACGAGAATTCTGGAAAAAACACCAAGTATAACCTCCTTTCGGTCATTGTCCACAAAATTAGAAGGCAAATTGACACAAAGCTGACAATGAGACAGCTGCAAGCACTGTCAGAGCATTCGCGGGAAGACGATGTGACGATGGGCGCAGCAGAGGGTGGTGGAAAAAGGCAACGATAGTGTTTTAAAAATAGTTCTTTTTATCTTGGGAGATTATACATTATCAGTTCGGGAAGTGCTGCATCGTGAAAGCACCTTGCAACTGCAAGGAAGCGTATGCTTTGACAAAACTAATTTTGTATTCTTAAACCGGATTGAAAAAATCCAGGCACAACTCTCCCAGCTTAAAATCGCTTTCATTAACTTGGCCTATTCGCTTTGAAGCAACTAATGAGCGCTTCAAACTGGACGGATGGGTAGCTTGAAGGATGCAGCTACCTGTCACTTTCATCCACTAAAGTTGTTTCAAGCTCATCCAACGCTATTCATCTCAAAAGTACTCGTTTAAGTTATTTTACTCAAAAACTGAAGTCATCTACCACAGTGGAACCCATTACTCCATCTATCGGCAGAAGTACTCTCCTTGGAGAGCGTATCTTCACCAGGCAATTAATCGCACCGCTTTTGATTCCTGGCGCTGCCTTGAACAGTAGAGTCCACAACTCCTTCGTAAAAAGTCCATCCTCAGAAAGTACATGGGGAACTTTTTGTGTAAAACGTCACCATAAAAGGATCATAACATTTCACATTTGCCAGTTCAAGAATCAAACCGACACCAGATGGAAAAATGTTCAAATTGCAAGACTGAAAAGCTTACCTTCGAGGTGATGAAGAGGTCCTCACGTGCAATCCGTCCAGAGTGAATGCAGGCGCCCAAGTGGTCCCCAATCTCAGCTTCATTTGCGTAGAGATGTGCACAATCGTAGTAGCGATAGCCCAACTCGAGAGCCGTATTAATCGCCGTCGTGAGGTCATCGCCCCTCAACTGGAGTGGAAAAGGCAAAAGTCGGCTTTACGATGGACGGTATACCTTTAAAAGTGTAGCAGCTTGTCTGCATCATTAGTATCCGAGCTCTTTCAAGTTCTAGTAATAGAGGTTGGAGATAAGGAAAAACTGTGTCCACAATAATGCAGCCGCCGTTGGTTGTTATCGACTTAAAATGGATATAATATCAATTCCTCGGTAAATTTTGAATGCTGTTGCAAACAGAGCTCGCAGGTCCGCCAACGACAATAGCAACTACTCAAAGAAGACTGCATCTCACCTCCCTCCTAATACTTTGGTACGGCATCATGAAAATAACGTTGGATACGGCTGCTATAACCCGCACTAAAGGATGTGGCATAGATGCTTTTCCGAGACTCAAGACCTCCTCATGAGGAAAAGACAGGTTTTAATATTCCTAGCATATCTAGCCTTAGCTTAAATCCAGCTCCTAGGATTGCTAAGCTTAGTGTTTTGCAGCAAGCGTAGCAACGTATGGCGTCGTAGCCAACTGTTCGCGCAAGATTTGCCTTCAGAAATAACAGGAAATCCCCAAAGCATTCCTCGACAAGCAAATAAAGTGGGTAAACAGCGAGACAAACTTTTCAAAGCCAAAACCCTTTCTGACAGCTCCCAACTTAAGGGGCAACAATAGAATGCTCATACACATTACCTTGAAGGTTCCTAGACCAATACAAGGAATACGAAGACCGTTTTCTGTTTTCAGATCAGGAATATGTACAGTATCCTGTGGAAAAGAAAGCCAGAAAATGAATGCTCCGAAACAATAACGGCAGAAAAAACAATGCTCCCTTGACATTTCACTTTTAAAAAGAGGGAATAGGTGCATATTTAATGCCAGAAGCAGTAGGTTGCCTTGATGAAGAGAGCTGAATTACCGAAATTTTACTGGTCCAAAACCGGCCAATGAGGTTGGGACCTTGGTGCCGTGAGAACCAATAGTAAATCGAAAAGCGCAGGCCACCAAAAAGCAAGCACTACAGAAATTCCTTTCCCTTCTTTTTCATAGCAAAGGCTACTCAATTTTTATACCGAACAAAATGTTATTTTGCGCTACAGTAGGCTCCATATCACTGGAAACAAACACATGGCTAACTGTGTGAGGGAGACAAATATAAAAGTTAAAACCTGATATTGAGAAAGTCGACTGACATTTTGACAAGAATTGACGAGAATACCAGATTAAACTCGAGGCAAAAAACTTACCATGTCTAATTTCCCATAAAAAATAAATAAAAACAATTGGTGAAAGCACGGAGTAAAAAAGCGCAACGAAGATTAATTCGCGTTTCCTGTGCGCGTTGGCCATAGAGATACCCATCTGACAAGCCAGGAAGTGCCAAAACAGTTGGCGTGGGACTTAAATTTAATAAAAATACGCAACAAAAAGTAGTGAGTGAATTTTTTAAAAAAGTGATAAGATATTTCACAGGAGTGAAGTAGTGAGTGTGAGTACTTTCTGGGACGAAATAACCCTGGAAAGCCTTTCCCAGCTGAAGTAAGGCCAGAGACGAGAGTGCTCAGACCTGTCCCGTCGACATTGTGAGTGGGGCCGGGGATTTCGGCAATGGGGACTTATTGACTCTCATCTTGTCTCCTCTCTCCTCTCCTATCTGGCCAAATCTACCAAACTGACTTGAAATATAGGGAAAAATCATCTTTTAAGGAATTGTAGTAGGGGAAAAAAGTTTCTAGTAGATGATAAAGCCCGTTTAGTTAATTAAACGGCATCGGATGTCGTTTCAGGGATTTGAAATGTGGTTTCAACAACTCCCCGATCTCCGTGATGAGTTGGGGATAGGAAAGGTGAGAGGGAGACAGCAGTGACTAGTCCTGTCTGTGACCGTTACCGTATGACAAGCCAGCTTCCCTCGCCGATTAGTAGGGGGATAGCTGTCACCCCATGAGGTGAAAGGCATAGGTGAATGTCTCACACAAGCATACACTGGACAACTGAAGGAGGATCCGGGCACGGTGACATGCCGGGTGTTGTGGCTGCATAGCGCATCCTGTGGATACCGAATCATCTCCATCAGACAGTTGTTCAGCAATAGGCTTATGAGTTCTCGGTTGTGGACGTTTCAATCCTGAGTATATTAAAAGGACCGAAGCGGCCACACTACTGGCACGAAAGATGCAAACCTATATGACCATCCGAGGAGCTGAGAAAGAATCCCGGAAGCCAAATGTGTGATGATTTGTCTAAACAACTCTCGACACCACAAGTATCCATCTCCTGTGATATTCTAGAACTACCACATCTTCACCGGCAGCTGACACAACACTTTGTACTTCAAGGCATGCTGGAGGCTCTTATGTAAAGAACTCCCAGTTTTTTTCAGGGAATTGTCTATTCGCTTTTGGATGGTATTCACATCGAATGCTGAAAAGTATGTTTCTAAAGTACGCGGCATTTTGGGAGAGGGGGGGGGAGACGGGGGGGGAGAAAACCAAATTGAAACAAAATTAACCTTTCTTAAGAAGCTGATGAATCAAAGTGCCTCTGGTATAACACAAAATTGTTTCCCACATAACAATCACAAGCAATCTCAAACTTGGCGACAGCAAACAGCCAGGAACTATCCCTCATACCTCAGAAGGCATAACGAAACCTCTCATTCAAACCGTTGACTAATGTGGTGCACCGTGCTGTGCCATCACTCAAGGGTCATAACTGCAACAACCAGACACTCATCTTATCCCATGACACTTCTGTCGGAACTTGGGCTAATGAACGGCAAGAAGTTCTCCCTCAGAGTGGAAAAACGGCAATTCAAATGATAACGAAGACGGACTGAAGTGTTCCTAGGGAGCAGTGAACAGAGGAATAGTCCAGTGAAGCTGTCGAAACATCGGTAGCATGTGATCCACGTCGCCCGACCACAACAACGCAACATGGTCTTTCATTTGTCACACCAAAGGGTTTTTCAAGATCATGCTTCTACAAAAGTACTCCTTCACTCCTCCTATTCGTGATGGGAGCCAAACGAACATCTGAAAGGCTCCTCATCCGTTTAACCAATTGTAAGTGGCGAAAAGGAAGTGATGAATAATCTGACCAAAATATGCCCTCGAAGTACAATTAGTTCTGGAGAGAATGATATGAACAAAATGAAAGCTGGGGATGGCATTGATGCCTTTCAAGCGGCTAGCGTCACTTTTCAAACATTCGAAAAATCCAGAAGAAAAGTGAGAAAACCCGACACCACACATAAACACAGCAACATCACATCTTCTTCCTTTAATGCCAACAAGTGGACTAATCATATTTACACCAAGTTTTAATAGGCGCAGATAAAGTGGAAAACCAAAGATGGAATTCAAAGCAGGGAAGGAGAAAGAAGAGGCGCAAAAGTGATGTCACGAAGGGTAGAATGTGAGGAATTAGGATTAGCCATAGATGAGAAAATTGACCGCCCTCTCTACCGACCATTCAGCCTTCTCCAGAGCTGACCAACACACCTCCAGATCGGTGCACAGTTGAAGCTGAACCAATCGACGCAGGAGGAGGAGGCGCAAAGCTACCTTGATACGCCAATCACGAGCCTCGGGTGCCATCACGTCGGTGATGGGAGGGGGTGAGTGTAGGTGGATAATATCTCGCGCGGTAGGCGAGTTGATGGCACAGTTGAGAGCTTCGCGGGCCTCCGCCAGACTGCAACCTCCAGGAAGACGACGTGCGACCATTTCCACTTCTGCTTCATCAAATTTTGCCATCGTGGGGGAATTTGTGGTGATAGAGGAGAGCGTTTCACCCGATTCTAATAGGAAGAAAACACTCAATGTGAGTGGATTCAATCTTTGAATTGAATTTCCTATAGATTGAGAATAGGCATTAATATGAGGAGCATCTGTTTCAATCCATGAGTTCGTGTAAAATGCGGTGCTGCCTTGGCGTTGCCACAGGCAGTACTAAATAGACACTAATACCCACAGCACCTCGTGTGTGTGACCCGACAAAGCTAACTCACTCCATCAAGGCTGGAAGGAATTTTGTTGGATGACAACTCGCGCTTACAGCACAGCGTTGCACGGTGATGGATAGGACTTAATTAAATGCAATCCTTGTAAGAACAGTCCGCCAAATGTCAACAAAAATCTCTGGAATGGAAATGGCATACACAATGGTTCCCACGAATTTGAAACTTCTGGAAGTTAGCACTCGTGAGATATCAGAGCCTCTTCACAAGTTATTCTGGTACAGCTCAGCTATGCTTCTATGTCCAGAGTGCAAGGCAGGAGCCGTTCCCCATCAAGTATGATTCAGTTCTTCGCGAGCTCAAATTCCGGTCTCCTCGATACAATAGAAGCTCTTCCAATTTATTATGAGAGTCGAAAATATCCCGACCACCGCACATCAAGGGTGCGGGTATGGAATG
Source organism: Taenia solium (assembly GCA_001870725.1). Taxonomy (NCBI): domain Eukaryota; kingdom Metazoa; phylum Platyhelminthes; class Cestoda; order Cyclophyllidea; family Taeniidae; genus Taenia; species Taenia solium. The sequence goes on along the minus strand of MIEF01007204.1, from coordinate 10,795 downwards.
AGAATAGGATTTGCTGCACTAAAGTCATCCATGAGTAAATACGATGACAAATGTAGAGGGCTCCAGAGACTAAATTAGAGGCCACAACCGCGAGGCTTGAAGAAGGCATCTTCAGTAAGAACTTGAAGAATGAAAGTCCACTAACATACGTGCTGCAAAAATGAGGAGATTGCGGTGATAAGTAAATCAGACACTTACCTACTCCAAACAAATGGAAACAAGAGACACGTGAACTTGCCTGAGACTTGGTGGATGTTGGCAGTTGATTGTCCAGACTGCTGAAACAGAAGGGATGGATGAAAAGAGAAAGAAGTTAAGAGGCTAACGCGGACGAGCAGTGTTAGTTGTGATTGAGGGTGGAAGGACACATCTTAGAGCCAGGAAGGCAAAGGAGCGCAAACAACGAGAGGTAGGGGAGGCGGAGAAAATAAATGCTTGATTAAAAAGCCTGCTTTTGGCATCGCAAGAAAGGGGAAGAATCAATGCGTAATTTAGAGTGCAGGTAGATGATGAAACCTGTACTTCTTTCATTGTGTATTTTCGAGAAGAAAAGTTAATTTAAGCTACCATATTTTCGGAGCGAAATCTTATTCCGCCTTTTCTTTCAAAATAAATGGATTACCATATATAACGATGGAACTATGGCGGCAATAAGGACGCCAAATTGTCACACAATGAATGGAAGCAAAACCAGGCTGAAAATGGACCTTTTGCCTGTATTCGGGAGGGAAACGAACAAATATCAAGCACGACGTTGACTGATTGGGAAAGGCAAGGCCATGAATAATGAATAGCCTTTCCATCCCTCCGCCTTGCCCAAAGAGCCACGCTTAGCTGCAAATCGTCCCTTTTGCGAAAGGTTCAGCCCCTGGAGGGCAAGAAAAATGGGCTTAGCTCCAGTTACCCACGTTTTCACGCCAGTTGGGGCACAGAAAAAAGGACATCGAGAACAGTCTTCTAGGACACAAAGTGGTGCCTACCTCAGAACAGTGAATCATCGCGGACTGACTAACAATGTCTTCTTTCCACTACAAAAGGCATTTCACATCACGAGTCCGTGTTACTGTAAAATATAACAACGTGATAGTTTGCAAGGCTTGTCATAGCCAGCAAGAATATCTTCATGACTTTCTCTTCTCAGTTGAAAGAGGTGACAACCAATCTCTTTGTCACTCACGTTGCATTAAACTTGAATCAGCAAGCTGCTCTTCCCCAACATGATGTGCCTCTCTGAATAATCCATCACCAGCATTAAGCCAATAGCGTTAAACCACCTCGGAGCGATTCGTTGTGCCATCTCCTCCCACACCTCCTTCAGATACAAGTCGAAACACTTGACGAGAAGCCCGCTTTCCCATCAATAAAGCTGAGTTTAAATTAGTCTCGTAAAGCAGAGTGAAGGTAAAGTAGCGTTAAGCTAAGCCGTGCAATGTAGACCATTAAGGCGAAGTACTTTAAAAGGCACCGGAAATGCTTCGCTCGTCTGGCATAAAAGTGGGGTAAAACCCTCATCCCGAAGGGAGGCACAAAAACTTAGAACCGCCAAAGCAGCTGCAAGAGACCTGAAAAGCCCAGATAATTCAGCATCACTCCACCAGAAGATGAAGGAGGAGGAGGCATCGGCTTTCAACAAAGGCAACTGTAATTTTTTAGCCACCAAAATAAAAATAGACAAAATTGCAATAACTACCTTCAAAGGAGCAAAATGGTGGATTCTTCTCACAAACCGCGGATCCTCATTTGATGGCACAAAGGATAGTCAAGTGTCAAATAACGTTACAATAAGGAGCTCCGCAACGAGATGTTGCTAAAGTTTCCAAGCCTTACAAATGCAAAAGAAAACCTGCTCCATTCCACGGAATAATCAAATGCCAAAGAAGTGAAAAGTTTAAGGGAAAAATCTAATAGAATTGTTAAAAAAACTGATAAAAAGTGAGTAGCTTAAGTGACAGTCAATAAAAGTCAGTCAAAACAGTTAAAAGAATTGAATAACATTTGTTTTTCTCCTCAGAAATGTTTTGCAAAAATTTTGCCACAAAAAACTACTTAAAAAAGCACAGCAAGTCACATGACCAATCGCCACACAAGTTAGAGAGATGTGTCTTGCAAATTTTTCAGAAGTAGACAAAAAATGAAAAATTCTCCACCCTCAAGAAAGAGGATTCCTCATTAGCTTTATTAGTTAGCACCTGATTGACCTTTCCGTGACAAAGGAGTCGGTACTAGCCATAGTAAACTAGGAAGCAATGCGTGTCACTTATGTGTGACGCCAGGAGAAAAGGTGACAAAAAGTAGAAAAAAAGCAAAACCCAAATCAAGACGTAAATCAGAGTCAAACCAAACTACTAATCAGTGTGCATTTGTCGACCAGTGAGTGGAAGGGAGGTGGGGAGAGGGAGGAGCGGCAAGGGGGATCAGGCCAGTAAGTGAGCAGGTAAACAAATGGACAGGAATGCCGTTTACCATTGAATGAGATGAGAGAGGGAAAATTGGGAAGGTTAGAAGAGAGATGAGAAGTGAGGATGTAGAACCCTCCTGCCTCTCTCCATCTCCCTCCTTGGAACTAACAACCCCAACTGTTGGAGTAAACCTAGAAACATAAAAAGAGACCTTGTAATGGAATTTAGAGATGAGTTAGAGAGAAAAGGGGATGAGTAGCAAAGGATGTTGAAGCTGAGGGTACTGAGGAGATACCTCATGATGGGTAACTCATTAAAGTCGGTTTTGACGTCAGATAAACAGTTAACCGAAAAAAATTGGCATTTCCAATGGACTCGCTGCAAGCACCTTGTTTAGGACCAAGCAACACCCTCCAGAATGCAGTTCGTGACAAGCGATTCATCGAAGCCTGCCAGAGGAACAGACAACTGTAGAAGGATCGTACAAACTACCCTACCCAATGCCCGCACCACCTACAGGTGAGATGACCCATTCAAGAGTGGAACACATGGCATTACAGACAAGGGCATCAACATGAGTTCAAAAGCCACCGCAACCTCTCGAAAAGGTCTAAGTCAACGAATGGAATCAGGTTTTGCTCGCTAGAAGAACTCGAAACGACTTTTAATCACTCCACTGTGTCAACAAACAATGCCACTCGCCCTTTTCCTTTCCTCCTTTCGTTAAACTTAAAGTACTTTGACTTTTATTGTTTCACCAAAGCCGAAAAAAGTACTAACAAGAGGAAAATACAGCCGCCGCCAGAGACAGAGGAGGAGAAAAGACGGATTATCCACCCGAGTTGACCGCATTAAAAGAGGGCGGTGATGATGGTAACGAGAGTGGGGTTGGGAGAAGGGGAAGGGATTGCCTCACCACTTTGGATATTGTTAGGTGAAACTCACAGTGATTGGAGAAATCCAATTGACAGGAAACTGGCAGTCCTACCTTCGACTTATAAAAACAGGCAAATTATGGGGGCTTTCCAATTCGTTATCACCCTTTCTACTCGCCTAAGAGTTAGTGAACAGGGTAGCACGTGAATGTGAAAGGGAATGTCGATCTTCAGGTTATCAGTGCCAATAACCTGCCAGCCCTTCCATACGTGAGCAATAAATCCCCCTGCCAAAGCGGACACCACCCTTGAAGTGCATACCAAGACCTACGAAAATAAAGCATCCACAAGTGTTTTATGGTCCTGTGCTAGGAAGTTTCCTTCAGAAGGGAGAAAAGAGTGACATTTGACTTATTGAAAGCATGACAACTGCCAGTCCTTTAAACGAGAAAGTGTAGTGGAGCCGACAATTAGCTGCGCGAACTCTCCAATTTCCGCGCGGGTCGTATTTTTGCCTCAGTTGCGTGTTGGAGGGTCACGCCTACAGCCCACCCCTCCCCGAGCTAATGGCCTCTACCTCCCCATTGGTAATGACATACTGCCCATTCGGGGCGCTAAAAGTGGGTCGAATGTAAGACGGTGGTTGTATTTTGCTACATTTTATCGCATTTTTTCCCTCCTGAAACAACAACAAATATCGGTTGAATCAGTAGAGAGGATTGTCCGGATCCTATGGTATTGTCATACGCGAAATCCATTGTCAATAAGGAAAAAAAAACAAAGAGAAAAACTCACGGGTTCGGAGAGACATGATGATTGTGGCGAGAGAAATGGATTCAAATTTGTCGAGGAAGCAGCTAGAGAAGTAAAAAAGAGTTTGCCAATTGACAACGTGGAATGACAGTAAAGGGAAAGCACTTTCCCAAGTTCGCCACACTTCACCAAATACATGGAGTGGAGGTCGATGCAGACACCGGGTGCCAAGAAGTGGTCGACTCATTTAAGAACTCCTGTCTAACATTTCGTGCTTACATCACTGCCTTGAGATGTACTGCTAACATTTGAGAGGGCCTTGATTAAACATTGGATCAGCATACCGAGAGCAAAATTGAAAAGGCCCTAACTGAGGAAAACGCCTCGAATACATATAAGCCTTTCCAATTAAACATAATGACTATTTTCCCAGACTTCGTAGCTGATTCGGGAATTAAATTAGGCTTCATACGCATTAAGACATCCAATGACGGAATACAGATGATCTAAACACACCTCCGGAATTGGTATTGGGGAGAGGAATGAATTTGAGGTCGCCTCTTCCCCTCCAGCCCAAACGGATTCAGGGACTCTGCCCCAACTCACCTCCAACCAGTACCTCTCTCTCGCACTGCTGATGGGTGGGCGGTGCAACGGTAGTGGCATTGAAGAGGCGACAAATCCGGTCCACGTCTTCAGTCATATGCGGGGCAGTAGCGCTGCCGGTGGGGGAGACCACTGATTGATGCATCCATGCGTTCCATGCGGCCTGAAAGTAGGGATTGCGTGGCTGCGGCGCTTGTGATTGGTAGATGGGGGCTGATGGTATCTGAGTTAGAAAAAAATTATGCAACAGCTCAACCTGGCGATAAGGAGGACTTTTTCAATGAAGCGCACAAGCCGTAGGCTGCTGGTGTGGATGCAAACACCGATGGGTCGTGACTAGTTATATGCCTATTGAATGGACTGTAGGCCTCGTAGGTGGATGCTGCAGTGTATGAGTGAAAAAAAACGGCGAATATGCTACTGAAATTCGCACTTAAGTAAGATTAACTCAGCTCAGCCAAACACCATCGCTGGTTGAAGACAAAAACTCCACTCACATCTATGGACAAGCTGATTGAGTGGGGATGCCACTTTTTGATGGTGATGAACGCACTAGTTAAAATAGCATTTAAGTGGGCTCAACACAACTACACTATCAAGAGTGAAAATGCACAACCGCCAACGTTACCCTGGAATCGCCTAACAATGTATCCAAGTCGCCCAGTCTGTCTCTCCAGCACGAATTTTTTCGGTAAAGACGAGGGAATAGAGGTTGTAATTCCAAAGCACCTTTCCTTAAACATTTAAACTGTACAGCAAAAAAAGTCCTGCAACAGAAAAGGGCAATACCGTTTTGAAAAAATCGCCTCTGGCAAGTGATAAAGACGACATTCCATGCTTGGCAGAATGACCGGTTCGGGTGAAAGGGATTTCGTGTTGCGAAAAGGTGGAGGAAGGAAAAAAAAAACGTTGACGGTACTTTGTGCCCAACCACCCCAAATCATTTGACATGATAATTGGTGGAAAATAAGACCTCCTATGCAGAAATTGGAACATATAAGAGCAAACAGGTTCCTCGAGGAAAAAAATCCAAGAGGTTAAGAAGGATTGCGCATTTGTAGTGGAGTTCGCCGATCGCTGAAGCAGAAGAAACTCCACCGTGGAAAGGTTGTAGAAATAAATTGGCTTACATGAATGCAACTGTTGCCTTGACGTGGGTTAGGTCCGGAGTGGGAGTACATTACAAGCTCTTAATGGAGGTGTTTTTGCTTTATAATGATGGATTAGTTTCAACTAAAGAGTTGAATGTTCAAAAAAGCCTTAAAATTTTCAGCTGCAGTTAAAGCAAGATTTGGATAGATGAAAGTGGATAAAACGAAACCGAGTGAACACCCGATATGGAGAAAGAAAAGTGGGCTCCAAACAATCGTTGAAAGAGGCTACTGAAATTTTATCAAACTTGGGGTTTGTGAGTTGGTATGAAAATGGACTTCAAGGAATAGAAAATGCAAATCCTTCCACTGCCCTCATACAGGCGTCCCCCATTCTCTGACTAATATATCAACCGGGAAGCACCTACGACAGCCCGTGGTTGTGAAAGACTGTGCGGTGTTCACTGCCCCCACAGAAGGATTAGTACCTTGGCCAAATTCCATTTCTTTACATGTTGGTTACGCGTTCATCAATCGTTCACGAGCGGGATCGGACATTCCGGTAGCTGAACGCTCGTTACGTAGGCCTACTATCGGGATCACCACGGTTGGAATAGTCACTGACGTACAGGATTAATAACGAGGGTCTTGGTGATTTGGAAGACTGAACGCCCCAATCGTCAGCATGCAAGTGGATGCCCTCCTGCCCTGGTCACACGAAGTTTCGTTCATCTTAAAACGCTAAGCACGTCCTGACACTGTTGCCTACCATCCTGACTTTAAGAGTGTTTGGTTTGGACTTTGCCACTCGCAGCATGTATAATGATCATTTGTGTACAGTAGGAAAAACAGGACATCTATTATTATTGGCATTCCCGTCCCAGCATCATTCTCTAGGTGCATCACGATTCCGCGTCTCATCTTTGTAGCAAGAAGATTGGGTACTAGGGTGAAAAAGTTTTTGGTTTCGACCAAATGATACATGGAAGCTCAGTCGACCAGCCGGTGTATATTTCCGACACAGACTGATCTGCAATATGATACACAGGAAAACCCAACAGACAGGTACCAAATGCTCGTACCGAAACCCCAGACGAAGGTCTGACACTACAGCCCACCTACTGACCACTTCAACAGCTGTTCAGGGAATGCGAATGCTCTCAGAGCAAAAGCACTTTACATATGCTCAATTTTGCTCACATCCGATTCGTTTTAGATATGATTCGACGTAAACAACTACAATGAAGTAGCAGAGGATGGACAGTAAATACTGGAGAAACGACACGTCACGTATACGTGACGCAGACGACAGAGTGGGTAAGGAAACGGTTTTTCGGGAAGAAGGCAGTACAGGACGTAAACTTTACTTAATAGCACGCAAACTGAGCATTATCACAAAAAGTGAGAGCATAAATTTTCACTCTTCTTTTCATGAAAAGACGGCAAAGCAAAGACTTTCTTTCTTCACACTCACTGAATGACAGGCAAAAAGGCATCAAACTTCGGTGTGAGTGACACCGAAATTGATAGGATGCCACCACCGTATAAGACAGAAATGCGTCTAAGTCATCCTCAAGACACTATTATTCCTTGTCACCCAAAATGGGCGGCTTATTTAACAGGTGAATAGCGTTGTCATGTATTTGCCATTTCGGGTTTGCAGAACAAGGTTAGACGGTGCGTCCTACCCTCTAGAGTTTTGGCCCAAATGAGCGTCTCTTATGACCCAAATGGCAGTCCGCCTTAAAATAGTAGGCGATAGGTAATGGCTGCAAGCGTTATGCGATGGCCGGACAGGAGGTTGGGCGGACGGTGAAACTGTCAAAGCCTAGACAGCCTACTTTTTGGTGTTTCGCATCCGTAGACATTTTAGATTTAACAGCCTTTCGACCATCACTTGCGAAGGTACTCGAGAAAACAACCTTGCACCTATCGCAAGGGAGGTGAGCTCATCTACAACCAAAATTGTTGAATTATAGCATGGAGGTTTACTTGATGTGCCTGACATCTCAAAAGGATCTTAAAATAATTTCAGCTGTAAACTTTAGGCCTACTCTAAGCGGTTAAAAAGAGCCAGATAATTTCATCATTACTGAACGGTTTGACAAGAGGGATTATGATGATGGTGATGATTGGTTCCCCAAGGAATGAATAATAAGGTCTTGTCATCTAAAATCTTCACCCTGATTTAACTTGGCAACGAAGTGGCTGTAAGTTCAAACCCATTTACTAGAAGACAGCTCATGAGAAAGGTAGCAGCCCCATGAGCACACATTCTCTGTGACCTCGTTTACCCTTGTCGCAAACCAACTCCGAAAGCTTTTCAATAAATTCACAATAACGACAAGCATCACATGATATGGGTGACCTCATGAGTTCACACACCAGTGATTCTACCCTCTCAACGTAGACCTATGTTTTCTAGGACGAAAACCTCATCTAGTACCATCGAATAAGGCAGTTCACAAATTCATTCCTCATTTTTCCCGATCCAACTGATAGCTGTAGGAGAGACAGGCAGAAATACACAAATAGATGGGTGGATGGTAGATATCCAAAAAAATCTCCGAATGGAATCAGACGTCCAGTTCGCTCCTAACTGCTCGCATGAATTTGCCATGTATCTGAGGTATCAAAGTGAGATTTGCCGAGAGGAACTTAGTTAGATGGGAGCCCACGATAAAAAAGACAGGCAGGTTAACCAGAAGACAGTTCGACGAGAGGATAGAGATGCCAACTAACCGGGAATTTGGACGCACTCTCCGAGCTCTGGTGGAAATCGATGAGGGGTACGGAGGAGAGAGTTGAGGAAGGGGAAGAGGTCCGTGCCGACCGACCACCGCCTCCACTGCTTGTAGAAGCTGCCGTACCACGGTTCCGTGACCTTGAGGAGATGGAGGTTTGTGGTGGTGGAATGGGTACAGGCATGGAGGAGGCGGTGAGACTGGCACGACCGAACGAGGAGTACTCGCTGCGAAGAGACGCCTCAAGATCTGATGGTGGTGAAAAGAAACAGACTCAAGCCATTTATCTTGCAGAATGAAATGTTTGACAGTGGCTGTACTACCAGTGGAGTGGATGCAGAACTTTCCAGACGTACAGCTAGTTGGAGCCGCAGCGAATCGTCACAAAGTCACCCACGCTAGGAAGTTACATGACTTCCGCTCTTGAGCAAAAACACAGATTGATTGTCCTAATGCGTTTCATGGAGTAAATTATATCGGATTATACGAAATCAAATGCATCTAAATTTATGCAAACAACGACAACATCCACAACGAGGAGGATTAGTTCTGACGCACCCTTTGCCAACTTCGACGTTATCGAGGCTGTCGGCGGAGGTGGAAGACGCTGCAAGCCGAGAGTTCCATGAGGTGCGGCATCAAGAAGCTCTCGTTCGTCCTCGCCCTCCCCACTTGCCTTGTCGTAGGTATCCACACGGGGTGCTGCATCGTCTTCCACCTCCTCGATGGTAGTGGAGGCCGCGACAGAGGAACCTGATCCACCACCACCGCCTCTCACTCCACCACTAGACGCATTCCCCAGCGGTCGCCATGACTGCGAGCTGGAGGCAGAAGCGGACGAAGCAGAGGAGAGAGGCTGACGAGCGTATGTGTGACTCACTGTATCCGCGTGGTGTAGTGTGATACCAGAAAGGAAGGCACTGTAACAGTGTAAAGGTGAAATAGATGGAAAATCTTTTCTCGCCAAATACCTTAATCATTCCTACGGCATAGGCCACCACTAGTGTAGGAGATAGCGATCTCTCCCAAGTACGAATTCAATAACATCATTTGTTCCCAACTTGCAAGCAATTATAGTCTAAAGAATGACTATAAGTAGCAACGAAGCTGTCGCCCTTCAGACACAGGGGTTCTGATTACCATCCCGGTGCCACGGGGCTCTCGCCAGGACTGTAGACGTCCAGCCCTTCTGCAAGTTGGCAGCAAACCCTCACTCTCGTTACATCACCTGAGTGAGTTGCAGACAAAGCATTACCTTCACACCCTTCTTGAGGCCTGATGAGCAAATACAACGCTCCACCTGATTGGTTGGCGTGGGTAAAAGGGAAAACTATCTACTTAAAAAGGCAATTGTTTGTTTTGACAGATGAAGAAGATAGCTTATTTATGCCTACTTTTATTTTTTAAAAATAAAAGTCTTCTGCGCCCTAATTTTCCCTTTTTCTATCCTGTCTAGAAAAGCTGACAGCTGCAATCCGCCAATCGAGTAAGTAGCATCGTATGTAGAAACAATGCATTGTCTACTTCAAAAAGAAATGAATCACTCCTCATCAGCCTATTCCCTTTTATCCAAGTTTCGAAAGCTACTTAAACGTCTGCAAATGATTCTCGTCGACCTGAATTGAGACCATGTACAGTCTCCCAGACGAGACATCCGTAAATGGTAAACAAGTACAATATTTCAGACAGGAGAGAATCGTAATTCTTAATTTTAGACGAGCTATTACTCCTACAACCCGGAAAAGTTTAAAAAAGTTTCGCCCTTGAAAAGATTCAACGCGACGAGCAGTAGTAATTGTGCATATTTCCGTGTCGCATGACTACCTCTATCTCCTTTTATAGGTATACGACCTGTAAACAATCAAAGTCCCTGCATTAAATGCACCACGGGGAAAAAATTGGCGATGCGTCTATGTGGATGAGTGCCAGGAGCAAAAACGCATTAGTAGGACTTGTGTACTCAGTGTGACAACAAAGATCCCCCTTGCCAAGTCATGGCTATGAAGAATGAAAAAATAACCCTGACACCAATTCCTGAGAGTAGACAAGCAGTAGCAGCAGATCGCCTCTGTCAAGCTGAACGAGGATATTGCATCATCCCATAGCTTGGTTTGTAGCCGTAAAAGTTCAATGTGGTCCCGCCAGTGCTAGGTGGATGTCAGAACCAATGTCAACAAGAGAGGAGTACAAGCTCACCCAGACATATCTTTGTGGCAGTTTTCTGGCAACGGAACCTTAACTCCACATCACAATCCCATAAAGAAGCAGTACCAAATGCATGAGAGCTACCCATCACCTTTCGTACCCGAGAAACACCAAGCGCAAGC